>QFEO01000242.1:0-12325 GCA_003316615.1 Amanita pseudoporphyria
TATCCGGCGTTTGGATAGCACATGGAAGTCAAAAGACCAGCTTTGAGCCCGCAAAAGGCGTTGCGCTTGCCGTCACTGAGATTGTCCCCTTTAAATAGCCATTTCTTAGTCTCGGTGGTAACCTGCTTGCAGTGGCGGTTATGGTGCAGTACAAAGTCACAGTGCGACACTAAGTCAGGCAGAATGATTTTAGTTGTGGCGCGTTTTAAGATGGACTGATTTGGTTTTCGTGTGGCGGTCGTGGCTGACATGACGGTACGGGGGGGCGGTACGGATAATATGGAGACGAGGGTTGAAGCGACACGTAGAGGAAAGAGAAGAAGACAAAGTAGGTGACAGAGAAGCGATGCCATTTGAAGGATGATGACAAGGAGAAGCGGAATCATCTCCTGACCTTTAAAGAAAGAAAAAGGTGATCGATCTTGTTTAATATTCACATGTTAAGTTAGGTTGCCAGAGTTAAGACCGTATGGCTTGAGTTGAGCATTCTTAAGGAGAAGAGGTGCTCCGGGACGAAAATTTGCAATTGCGCCCGACCTTTGCCAAACACCACTAGTACCAGCCATGCTTGATGGCGCCTAATCCATTCACAATACGAATTGCATAGCATATAGTTATGGTAGTTGGGTAACCAAGTGGGATGTCCAAGGATTCGATCCGTAATATAGAGTGGATGTTGTGTTATTTACGACATGGCGTCAGCGGAGAGATCCCAGAGATTTGCACTACGGTGCCGATCAATAAACGAAAGTGGAGTAAACCTTACGATACGGTGCGGTTGACATTACGAGAGTTGCGCACGTTGTTGGATATGAAGCAGAGAGATATGTGGCTTGCGGCGCGTAGCCAGGGACCAGAATGAGTCGTCGGGATGCACGTTTGTTGTACGGACAGAAATACGCTAGTTACAATCACAGATAAGACGCCATGTATCAGACGCAGAACCTGATGTCGACAGTCAGGCTGCGGGCGAGTCGGCGCGTTGAGAGACTTTGGCTGACAAATCCGGCAAGAGCCTCCTTTGCTCCTCGAGCGAATTACGCCAGCCCTTGCGAATTCAACTCTTGTCTGATTGCGAGTCCGTCATGCGCGATACGAACCCCCATATAAGATTCCAGGCTCCCCTCAGAGTCTTCGATGTCCAGGAGCCCACCATGGACGACTCCACTTCGATTCATTCACGCCATTCGCGTCTCCGTCGTATTTTCAGCCATCTTTCTCTCAACGGCAGCGTCAAGCCTCGCGCAAATCGCGCGCAAAGTACAGACAGCAAAAAGACAGCCATGATTGGACGACCGCCTATACCAACTGTGATGCCGCCGTCCAACGAAGTGTATGCGACACCTTTACCAAAATTGTCCATGGCTGTACTATCAATCGTAAGTCCTTATCGCTTTATAGCGCAGGCTGAAATTAATATGACTAGACAATGCTGGGCGAGTTTCTCTCATCCAATGTCTCTACCCCTTTCATTCTCTTCATGGTGAAGGGTATGTTTCGGCTAGCGATGGCAAATGCTTGAATTAACTTATTCGAAGGATTTAACCAATTCCACGACGAAGCCGAGATTGCCTTCTGGACGGGTATCCTTGGTGGGCATTATGTCTGCCGCTGATCAGCTGCGCACTGACTCAGTATCGTAGTCTCGTCATTCTTCCTAACTCAGTTCATCACATCATTGTTATGGGTATGCGGATAGCATGTCTACGATGCTCCGTATATTTGACATCTAATCATCAGGCCACCATTGCTGAAAAACATGGCCGACGGGTCGTCTTAATCACATCCCTACTTGGGACCGCAATCACCTGCTTCGCCTTTGGGACATGCACTACCATAGAGCAGGCTTTATGCGTCCGGTTAATGCAGGGTGTCTTCGCAGGCGCTGTTGGAGTCGCCAGAGGCTCCGTAGCGTTTGTTACGGATCCTTCAAACGAAGGAAGAGCATATGCTATTCTAGGGTACGTGATAATGTGCGCTTTCTCCCTAACTATCTAACTATATGCACAGCTTCTGCTGGGGAATGGGAGGTGTAGCAGGCGCGATTATTGGCGGAGCTTGTGAGTCCATTGTCTTCGCCTTTCTAGTATTGCTAATTGGAACACCCAGTTGAAAGTCCCGCGGTGAAATGGCCACAGATCTTCGGAGATATTCAAATTCTTGCGACGTACCCTTATCTACTTCCATGTAGTATTGCCGCAGTGATTACCTTGATGGGTGAGCTTCTACTATCGCTTTAGTTCCATATCTGGCTCATGTAGATCCTTCAAGGATCCTTTCTGGCATGCTTCATTGGGTATGATGGCGGGCCAAAGGGAGGCGCAATCCGCCTACCGCCTGAGAAAGACAACGTACCTCCGACGATTCCAGAGGAAGATTCTGCGCCGCCATCCCCCGAGGGGCAATCTCAACGTCCAGCGTTTACCGAATCGGTCCGCTCAATCACCAGAAAGTTGTCCAACTTGCACAACTATCTTCCCGGCCGCAGAGTGTCCGTAAATCAGGCCACCGCTACTGCGGAGCAGGTTCCCATAACCCAGCCAGCAGTACCACTGACCCTTTCATCTACCCAAACGCCTAGAACCTCATCTCGTGTTAGTCGCGCTGATGGATCGGCATACGGATATAGCGGCAACTACCGCAGCCGCCTTGCTAGTAATACATCGGCTGTTTTGCGTAGAAGAACCAGTATGGCCGGCTCACTCGGGTGGCGGCGGGGGAGTCACGATGTCCGCAGCGAATCCATAGACTCTCAAGGTCTTAACTTTGCACAAAGATTATTGATGGCTAACCAGGATGCTGTCAACAATATCGCCGATTTGTGGGTCGCCGCTGCAATGAATGTGGACAACGAAGACCCATTTGAAAGCGATGACGAATTGGTTGAGGATGAGCAGCCAAAGGATGGGAACGATGACGATACTGCGACTATCGACGGACCCCAAACGCAACGCGGACGCGGTACTTCTAGGAAACTCCTGGACATGAGTAGCGGTCGTCTAAGCCAAGGGCCTTCTCGTTCTCAGCGCCCATCAATAGGATCTCAACCGCCTCAACCGCATGTTAGCACTCCACGACTAACTTCTAGTCCCAAGCCTGTAGTTGGAAGACATCCATCATTTTCTATTCCACCTGGTAGTGCGCCATCAATACGCCGCCCCAGTGCATCTGTCCCGAGTATCTTTTCCCATCCGGGAGTCGAGATGCCTCGTGCAGTGGCCGACGCTCAGGAGCTCCTACTGCGATTAGAAGAAGGGGCTAGTCTACCTGATACCCTGCAACCTATCATGGAATCCAGGCAACCTTCTGATAGTGGAGCATCTTCGGACATAGAAGCGGCCGCTCAAAAGCCACCCTCTTTGATCTCTCAGCTTCCTATAATGGTCATTATACAATATGGGGTGTTGGCGTTACATTCGACAGCGCACGATCAAGTGTTCATGTCATATCTTGTTTCGTGAGTTTAAACGTATTGATACCATCTTTAGCTTATCTTAACGTCATCCAGACATATCTCTGCTGGCGGTTTGAGCCTGACTGCTGGTCATTTTGCGCAGCTAAGTAGGTTGGGATATTTTCAAATTTCTCTGATAGCTGACAAACATTGCAGTCGCGCTGATGAGTCTGGCCCAAATTGCATACCAATTTTATCTATATCCGTGAGTATTCCGATTGATGTAAATGTAACCAGTAGTCACTCAACGATACGTGAACAGAAATCTAGGGTGAGTTTTTGGCAACCCGACAATGTACTTCGCCATTTGATGATTTTCTAGGCCTCCTAGAGGAAAATTCTCGCATCTCGCTATGTACCGCATTGGATCAGTTTTGTTTATCCCAGCATACCTTTGTGTGATTCCACTTAGATCCTTTGCTTCCGTTTATGGCGGTGATAGCTTTGTCGTTATGGGTGGTGAGCGTTATCTCTGCTTCACGCTATTCTCAGAACCATGAACTGATAGCGCCGGTATAGGATTGATCTCATTTACGTGAGTTGTTAAATGAATATTCCTTCTTCCGTGAGTCTTATCTGTAACGATAGAGCCGTGCGTTATTGTGGAATTACGTTCACATATACCGCAATATCTATCCTCCTTAACTACAGTAAGTTGGTAACAATCACGAAGATAATAATTGGCTAATCGTAATTTTAGTGACGCCGCCCAATGCGGTTGGCTACGCTAATGGGGTTGCGCAAAGCGTCGCAAGTCTTGCACGATGTGCAGGACCAGCTCTGGGTGGTTATGTGAGTTTGCCGTATAGGTTTACCCAGTCGGTGCTCACTGCTATAAATGTAGACGTGGTCTATCAGCGTGCGCGACGACCCATCGGGCTTTTTCATGGCCTTCGTCTTCTGCGCTGGAGTTTGTGTATTCGGTCTAGCTCAGAGCCTCTTGATAAGGTAACCATTGGGCAATCTTCTATCATCTCTTGCATATTTATTATCACTATCACATGTATATATGGTCTTGACATCTACGGGCACATACGGACAGTGTATATTAGAGTATACTTGCTTTGGTTACTTGCAATTCAACTTTCGCTGGTTGCCAAATTTGGTGACTAATCAAATAACTTTCGAATTTTCCTGTGAACTGGCTCGCACATACGCTCTACTATATCCAGACACAATGGTCCATTCTGACACATCTAGAAAAGCGTCTACCAAACGTAAATTACGCGAAAAATTGGTTCCATCAAGGAAGAAAGTAAAAACACACCACACGCTTGATAGCCTACCATGGAAAAAGGTAACGCGTCCGTTAGAGACCGGACTGGGAGACGACTGGATATTGGAGCTGGAAGAGGTAGAAGGGGTGGAGGTTGAGTATGAGGAGACTGAACGTGGAAAGGTCGCTCGATTCAAGGTACATTAGTATGGGTACTTTGCAAAGATTTATGTTGTTTAACCGTTGAGATCTAGGTCACTGAAGATGAGGATAAGATAGGGCAAGAGACGCATTCAGATAATGTATCGGAGTTGTTGTCTGTCGACCGGGCAGAACCCTCTGCACATCAAACGGCGTGGGTGAATGAACAAGAGAAAGATGAGCCATTTGACTGTATGTACGCGTGCTAGAAAGCTAGACAAACTATCTGATATATCCTTGCGTTGCAGCAGAGAAATTGTTGCCCGAATGGCATCCCTTTTCTTTACATCCCCAGCTACTGCGAGCTCTGTATCATAAACAATTTAATACTCCTACGCCTATCCAGGCTGCTGCTTTGCCCGCTGCACTGAATAACAAAGACGTAGTAGGCGTGGCACAGACGGTATGTAATTAACGTTTTATGTGTTCAAAATTGCGTTTTCGAGATCGCTCATTCATGTACGATAGGGATCAGGGAAGACTCTAGCATACGGAGTCCCTATTCTACATCATCTGCTTTCAGAACAACGTCCTCCCGGAAACAAGCGGCGGCAATTGCGTGGACTTATTCTGGCGCCAACGCGTGAACTCGCGTTGCAGGTCTCGACGCATTTGAATGCCTGTTTGAATAAGATCGGGGGCGAAGATGGTCGGGAACTAGTAAGCGAGGGAAAAGCCGAGGGCCAAATGGATGGAACGAAAAGCAAAAGGAAGATCGAAAGAAAAAAGGAGGCTGCTAGGGAAGGGATGACTAAAACCGAGGTTCTAGGCGCTGCGCGAAAAAAGAAGGACCCTCCGCATGTCAGCGTAGCTACTATTGTTGGTGGGATGTCGCCGCAAAAACAGCGCAGGATCTTGGAAAGGGGTGTCGACGTTCTAGTCGCCACACCAGGCCGCTTATGGGACATCATAGAAGCTGTAGGTGCGGATCGTGATGCGCTCTTAACCCGGCTGACGCTTTTTATGTTTTGGGCTAGAGTGATAATCTCGCTAAGGAAATTAAGACCCTGAGATTCCTTGTACTGGATGAAGCCGATCGGATGATCGAAACTGGTCACTTTGCAGAATTGGAGAATATTCTTCGGCTTACCCTAAGAGGATATAAGTGCGTGTACTTTACTGAAATTGTACTGATGTGACTTAACGTTCATCCTTTAGGGAGGATGAGATTCCTACGGAATTCAATGATCTGCCTCTGGAAGAGAGTGACGCAAAGGTTGAACAACCAGTAGCTGATGGGCTACAAACATTCGTTTTCTCGGCTACTCTAAGCAAGGACTTGCAGCGAAACCTTAAGAAGCGCCTCAAATTTCCGAAGAGAAACATAAAGGGTCAAAAACCAGCCTCGACACTTGGTGCGGCTTCTTTCGTTGAAACCGACCTAACCCAAATCATTCACGACCGAGAACAGACGATTTACTCTTACGTCTCGACTTCAGAGATCCGGAGCCAGAAGTTATTGATCTAAGTCCAGCGGGTGGCGTCGTGTCAACTTTGCAGGAAAGTAAAATCGAATGTCTGGCCACAGACAAGGTTGGCTTTACCACCTCCAAAATGCAAACGGCTTATCTCAATGTATAACTAGGATGCGTATTTGTATTACTTTCTGTTGCGTTATCCCGGCCGTTCCCTCGTGTTTTTGTCTTCGATTGACGGGATCCGGCGGCTGATGCCGTTAACTGAATTACTGAACATCAAGGCATTTCCTTTACACTCCCAGCTAGAACAACGACAGAGGTTAAAGAACCTTGATAGGTAAGATTTGCGCGTTATTTGCCCCATTATAGCATATCCTTTCATTAATCAACTAAGCCTAATGGATGCGCTAATTCCAGGTTCAAGTCCATAAACAACTCGGTTCTACTTGCCACCGACATTGCCGCTAGAGGGTTGGACATTCCCGCAGTGGATCATGTCATTCATTATCAAGTACCGAGGACGGCGGATGCATATATTCACCGAAATGGTAGAACTGCGCGTGCAATGCGGAAAGGCTTTGCCCTTTTGATGTGTGCCCCAGATGAAAGGAAAGTTGCAAGAGCGCTCTTTGGCAGTCTTGGCCGAGGTAATGTTTCCTTTTCCTTGGGGAATTTCTGTGGCTCATAACCTTTTTATTGTATCCTAAACTCCTATGCCCCATCGGAACTTAAGACGAAATCGAGGTTCCGGAGATGTCTGTCGAGCTTAGTTTGTTGGATAAACTCAAGGCCAGGATCCAGCTCGCTCGGCAGATTGATGTAGCCCAGCATAAAGTGAGGAAAGTCAGGCATGACCAACGCTGGATGAAGGAAACGGCGGATGCGTTGGGTGTGGAGCTTGATTCTGATATTGCTAGGTAAGCCAACCCTTTCGCTACATGTGGCCTAGTCTCACCTTCGATTTCGAAAGTGATCCAGACGACCAAAAGCCCTCGGGAAAGAAGCAAAAAGTTCAAGATGGGAAAACAGCTGTTTTGAAGGCCCAGCTTAAACAGTTGCTATCGCAGCCTCTCGTCGCAAGGGGGATATCCGCGAAGTATATAACGTCCGGGAGTAGACCAATAGTTGATGACTTACTGGCGGGCGATTGTAAGTCGATGTCTACATCACTCATGTCCTGCTGATCATCTGGAAAATCAGTCAATGAGAACATGCTGGGTGTGAAAAAGACGGAGGCGGGCAATGATTTGAGTGTAGCCAAGAAGAGGAAGGGGAGGGGAGTTGTAGAGTAGCTAGCCATCTTATCTGATAAGATAGATAGGCGGCATTTTGGTTCCCATATGTGGCTGTGCATTGAAAAATGAAGGCGAACTACAAGGTGCGCTACTTCTCCCTCTCCAAGCACCATGGCCATTCCTGACGGACATCCAAGTTCTCCAACATATGCGGGACTGTGTATAGACAAGGAAATGTCGTCTTTACAGCCGATGGAAACTCGCTCCTAAGCCCTGTTGGAAACCGCGTATCTGTCTTCGACTTAGTCAAGTTGCGTTTGTGGCTCAGAATTCCGTGTTCTGTCCTTCTGACATGTCTTCCTGCGCAGTAACAAATCCTTTACGTTCGCCTTTCAGAATCGGAAAAATATTTCTGCGATTGCACTCAGCCCGGACTCTAATATTCTCGTCTCTGTGGATGAAGGTATGAATGACTTTGCGTGTCCCTAGAAAAAATTAAGTTAAAGCTACTCTACAGACGGCCGTGCTCTGCTCGTGAACTTCAAAAGAGATGTAGTGCTGCATCATTTCAACTTCCACAAGCCAGTGAAAGATATAAAATTCTCGCCGGACGGAAAGTAAACAGACATCTTTGTTTCTCATATATGCGGATTGAAAGCGACTCTCAGGTATATCGCTGTAACGCATGGCGCTCACATCCAAGTTTGGTGCACCCCGAATCATCTTGTGCGCGAATTTGCTCCTTTTGTTCTCCATCGAACGTATACCAGTCATCACGACGACGTTTTGAGCATCCGATGGTCGCCAGACTCTAAGCAAGTGTCTCTCCTTGTGCATGAATATCATAAAGATAAACATTATCGTTTAGGTGTTTTATCACAACTTCGCGCGACATGACAGCACGTCTCTTCACGTTGAATCCCGTGGAAGGTTTTCGGCCAAAGACGTTCGCAGGCCATAAGGACGCTGTGATAAGTGCTTACTTCTCTGCTGATAGTTCAACTGTGCGTTCACAGCCTCGTTGCTCTCAGATAAGCGTCTAACCTTCGTTAGATATATACCGTCAGTAGAGATGGCGCTGTATTCACGTGGAAGGCGAAAGAGCCAGAGATGAGCGAGTCAGATGAAGCTATGAGCGAGGCTGAAGTGCCTGTTGCATCGACCTCCAGTGGTATCACGCATGACAATACAAACATCATTGCCAACACCCGATGGGGAGTGCGCAAGCGCCATTATTTCAATCAAAAGAACACGCGAGTCGTCTGCACGACTTTCCATCCTGGCTCGAGCCTTCTCATCGTGGGATTCTCCACTGGTATTTTCGGCCTATGGGAGATGCCCGGCTTCACCAACATTCATACTCTCAGCATATCCCAAGAAAAGATTTCTTCAGTTGCTGTTAACGCCTCGGGAGAATGGCTCGCTTTTGGTGCCAAGAAACTTGGACAACTCCTTGTATGGGAGTGGCAGTCAGAATCCTACATCCTTAAACAACAAGGACACTATTTTGATATGAACACGCTGTCATATGCTCCAGATGGACAGACGATAGCGACTGGGGGAGACGATGGCAAAGTTAAAGTTTGGTCCACACATACCGGGTTTTGTTTCGTTACATTCACCGAACACAGTGCCTCTATATCTGAAGTTTCATTCGCGAAACAAGGAAGCGTGCTCTTCTCAGCCTCGCTTGATGGTACTATTCGTGCATACGACCTGATACGATATCGCAACTTCCGAACGTTCATCTCACCTTCACCGGTACAATTTTCCTCCCTTGCAGTGGATCCATCTGGTGAAGTTATTGCAGCAGGCTCGACAGATTCCTTTGAAGTATTTCTATGGTCCGTGCAGACAGGAAAACTACTGGATGTCCTTGCAGGCCATGAAGGACCAGTATCGTCACTTGCTTTCTCCCCGTCAGGCAATAACCAACTAGTCAGCGGTTCTTGGGATAAAACAGTTCGAGTCTGGAATGTTTTCAGTCGAACACGGGTCGTGGAACCTTTTTCACTGTCCTCGGACGTGCTTGCCGTTGCTTTCCGGCCAGATGGAAGAGAACTCGCCGTCTCGACTTTAGATGGACAGATCGCATTCTTCGACATCGCCGAAGGGAAGCAAACTAATGTGATCGAAGGAAGAAAAGACATCTCTGGAGGGCGAAAGGCAGATGATCGCGTCTCGGCAGCAAACAGCAGTTCGGGAAAGTCATATAACAGCCTAACGTATACAGCTGACGGGCGGTGTCTGTTAGCCGGTGGGAGCAGCAAATATGTTGTGTTATATGATGTACGTGAAGGAGAAGGCGTCATGGTGAAGAAGTTCCAGATCTCGCAAAATCTGTCCCTGGACGGAACCGAGGAGTTTCTTGATAGCAGGAAAGTGAACGAGGCGGGGATCAACGTTGACCTGATTGACAGGCGTGGAGAAGAAAGCGATCTTGAAGACCGATTGGATAATACTTTGCCGGGCGCAAATAGAGGGGCTCTTGACATGTCTAAACGACGGTACCGACAAGAGGCAAGGACAAAATGTGTCCGATTCTCACCAACAGGCCGGGCATGGGCGGCCGCATCCACCGAAGGTCTGCTGATCTACTCACTTGATGAGACGGTCACATTTGATCCATTTGACCTGACCATCGACCTAACACCCCAATCCGTCCTAGAAGTTTTGGGTTCGAAAGAATACCTCAAAGCACTCGTGATGGCGTTCCGGTTGAACGAGAAGCCGCTCATCCAGCGAGTCTACGAGTCTATTCCTCGTACTGATATTCGACTCATCGCCCGCCAAGTCCCCGTAATATATGTGCCTCAACTACTGCGCTTCGTGGGCGACCATTTAGAGCGAAGTCCACATCTTGAATTTGATCTGTTGTGGACGAATACGTTGTTAATGGCGCACGGACGGTACCTGAAGGACAGATCCGGCGAGTTCGCGAGCGTCTTTAGGACACTTCAAAAAGCGCTTGGGGAGTCCGAACAGGCCGTATCAAAATTGTGGGTGATTTAATTTATTTCACGTGCAGATTTGACAGGGATAGTCTAGATGCGACGATAATTCGTCTACCCTATCCTACATTCTGGATCAATCAAGAATAAGACAAGATGCAGATGTCGAGATGATCGCTGTCCATTAGAGGTACAATAAAAGTATGTTACATTCTTGCACAGTTCAATTAAAGTTGCATTCAAATGTTATTTTAACTCTGCCATACAAAAAAGGGCTTGATATCATGAGACCTCAGAAGACTATTTCGTGGCTGCGTCGTTTTTTGGAGTGGCCCCACCTTCATTCGGCGTAAGATGGCCCAACCTATCAACACATTTTCGAAGGCGTACCGTTTTGTCTGACATCTTTCTTGTTGATCATGTACAGAACACCAATTACGGATGCGACCGCCAATCCGCCTAAAAGCTGATGGCAGCACAAGCTAGTGACGCTTACCTCGTTGCACATGTGGAGAAGCACGCACCAATCCATTCTTTTGCGAGTTCAATTTGAACTTGTTGGGGCCGCCGGGTTTTCCGGGCCCTGCGTTTTGTCTGACAGCACGAGTTGATAGCATCGACAGCGGAAGCTTCGGACCAAGGACGCGTGTAAGATGCGTAGTTGACGTCATATGTGATTCAGAAAGGATCCGCGCGTGGTCATGCGACATACGATACAGCCCAAAGGTGTTATCAAGTCGGGCAAACAGGAGTTCCTAATCATACATCGGGTGTCCAATTGTTCTTACTCAAACCAATCGTACCATATCTCCATGTCGTCGCCCCCACTTTCCATTTCACTTTGGAGGAGGAGCTGGAAGACCACATTCGACGGTCCGTCAACGCCGCAACCACCCAGAATATCCCTTCTTACCTTTCGCCTCCTGCTTCTGTAGCCTCTTGTCTTCTGCCGCGTATCCTGCCCAGTATACAAGACCAGTGACCACGGCTAGAGCAGCGGCCCCCAATAACTGGACATCATACCACGTCTGCATGATGTACAATGACGCTGGTGTAAGATCAGACTCACCATGTTATTGTTGGTATTCCTAAAAAGGCCTCTGCCAGACGTGGTGCCGCTGGCTGTCTGTCGCAAGTAAGGTGAAGGCTTGAACATCATGATTTAGGTGTGCGCGGTGATGATTACTCTGGGCTACGGATCTTGCAGCCTGTCGGGCCAATCCTGATCAGCTATATATCCGCCTCCTCCACAGTTGATGTCATAGCAAGGCATTGTGTACTGTGAGTGGAGCGGAGTATCCCTTGCATGATTTGCTTCCGCCGTAGCCATTGTCCGGGGCACTGCTTGAAAACCCTGGACTGGGCATTTTGGTCTTACAACTCAGCTAGCGCACTACCAAGGGCTTTATAAACGCACTCTTCGCGACATCCGCCACCCTTACAAGCCGCCACGATGTCGGCGACGCGATTGAATGGACGATTTCAATTTTCCAAGTCCGCGACACAAGAAGTGAGACCTGTGAGGCCCTCGCGGCTGCCTCTTGTCGCGTCAGCGGCGATAAGGTCGCGACATAAGATCACGTAGTCTAATTCTAGCACGCTTATCGCGCCAAGTGGTTGGTGAGTAATTCCCAAGGTCCGACCTCGATAGGCCAAATGGGACCAAGGGTTCTACGGCGCGCGGTCAAGATCGGCGAGCGCTAAAAGGTACTTCAGGAACCGTCTACCATTCACGATAAAAACGGAATGCGACGCCATTTGGAACGAATTGGCTAGAAGAAGTCTTGGGGGTGAATCGTTCGTCATTTTCTAATAAAACACGTTACTAGTTGTATCGTAACTTCTGTTCA
>QFEO01000251.1:1039-27271 GCA_003316615.1 Amanita pseudoporphyria
TTGGATTGAGGTTGTTCAGCCATTGGGTTGTCTGGATCTGGTGGTGGGGAATCTGGTGGAGGTGGTGGAGGTGGTCTAGGCGAAAACGGTGGTAGCGGTGAGAGAGGTGGTAAAGGCGGTGTCGGTTCCTTTTTGCCTTTTCCTTTGGGAGATGGTTTCTGTGTTGAGGAGGAATCAGTACGTTCGATTCCTTGGGGTACTAATGTAGAGGTAGATGCGGGTAGAAGTGTAGTTTCGGGTAAGTCACTGGGTTCTTTCCAATCGATAGATTCGGAACCCGATTCACTAGGAACTCTGAATGTTCCTCTTGTCTCGCTGATATATTCGTTAAAAAGATCGTGAGGTAAATGATCTTTAGGTGCGCCTTGTATCCAGGTAGGTCCTAAGAATAGATCGTCTTCGACGGCGTCGTTATTCTGGTAATACCAACGTTCGTTTCTAAAGGAAACCTCGTCAAGGTTTAAGTAGTATTTATGTTTGAATTGAACACAGGTATTGGGTGGTCGAGTTGCTCTTTGTGGTATCCAAAAATGCTTGGAGTGAACGTGTGTTCCACTAAGAGAATATTTCCAGATATTATCTTTGGTGTCGAGTTCGATCTGTTGTTGATCTAGGAAGTATCGGTTTCCTGAATGGCGTGAGGCTTTATTAGGCGGGGGAGCAGGAATATATCTTCGTTGAGACGTGGTGGCTAGTGGGGTGCATGATTACGGATTCGCCCTTCCGGAAGTTTAATGTGATGGTAATGGATCAGTATCCAACCAAGTGATCAAAAAGTTTAATCTTAATGTTACCGCTAAGCGAACTTAGTATGCCTGGTCAAGAAGTTCCCTGCAATAGGGATGAACTGTGACAACAAGCCCACTCGTCGAGAAGCGCTGCGACTAAGACTAATGCGAGGATTAGGAGCTGAGTGACTAAGATCACTTGAGAGGCGCTCAGGGAACTGATAAGAGTTGATCGGAACTCAGGATCAGATGTGAGCTTGAAACGAATAGATTAAACTTAGGGTACTACTGCTAGTACATGCCGTTTATATACTACTCGGAGTATGTATGTGTTTATATGTGTATGTTACTATGTTCGTTGATAATGGAAACGAAAGGAATATGATGGAAGGGTCATATGACTGGAGTGATGTCATAGTAAAGTAAAAATAGAAGTCCGGTCTTATCCAGAATGTTAACGAACAGCGTAAACAAGTATATCGTGAGAAAAATGAAAACGTATCGTAAAGTCGTTACTGTAAAGCCGTTTAATTGTAACACTAGTCTAGGTCTGGTACTACTACTAGGGGCATGTTGGTGGGATCATAGGATGTGTGTCAGAAGGCACAAGTCACCCCCAGGCTCACACAGAGTCTCTGGCTGCAATCCTACACAAGGAAAGCAAAGATGATGATAGTGCAGAGACAACCATGAAAGTGGGGATTGCCTTCTAACTACTACATATATATACTAAGAGCTCAGAGTAAAGTAAACATAGGTAAATGAAGGCATGTGTTGTTACCACTAAGCAAACTTAGTATGCTCAGTCAAGAAGTTCCCTGCAATAGGGATGAACTAAGACAACAAGCCCACTTGTCAAGAAGTGCTGCAACTAAGACTAATGTGAGGATTAGGAGCTGAGTGACTAAGATCACTTGAGAGGTGTTCAGGGAACTGGTAAGAACTGATGATCAGGTTCAGGATCAGATGTGAATGTTTAAAGATGAATAGATTAAACTTAGAGTACTACTGCTAGTACATGCCATTTATATACTACTCAGAGTATGTATGTGTTTGTATGTATGTGTTACTATGTTCATTGATTATAGAAGGTGAAGGAATATGATGGAATGATCATATGACCAGAATGATGTCATAGCAAAACAAAAATAGAAGTCCAGTCTTATCCAGAATGTTAACAAACAAAGTAAACAAGTATATTGTGAGAAAAAGTGAAAATGTATCATAAGTCGTTACTGTAAAGACATTTAATTGCAACATTAGCTCTTCACTAAGTTGAAATGTCCCTATTTCAAACACATATTTTTGTAAAATTTCATATTTATATGTAGATTTTTTTATAATTTTGAACATATGTGAGGGAATCTCAATTCCCATTGAAAATGAGTAGTCCATGTTGTCGGAAAACTTTCAGAGGGGCTTTCATGGTTTAGTAAAAATCCCTGTAGGGCTTGCTGGTGATGTTAGCAAATCCGGCATCATCCAAGTCTCTGTATCCAGTACAGTTGGTATGGAGTGCATCTTCTTCTACTGTGACCTTGTGCTGTGTCATTCGTCATCATTGTGGGCAGTAAACTGGTCATGGTTTCTTTATTGCTACCTCTTTGTTGTGTTGGAGCACATCCTTGGTGGTCATACCCATAGCACCTTTAGGAATGGGAACATTCCTAGAGATGTTGTCAATAACTGTTAAGGTTGGAGAAGGGGGAGTAACTGAGGCCTTCTTCTTTCCTTTCCTGGTTTTTATAGGTGTCAGTGGAGGTTGCATGGTGGGTTTGATTGTGGATGCTACTGCAGTGTCATGTGCTAGGGTCTCATGTGTCCATGCATTACAGATCAGACACTGTCCTCTTCAGAGTCTATGAGATCATTGGTAAGGGGTTGTGTACTTCCCAGGGGCCATATTGGTGGATGATGGCGTAGGCACAGGTGGGAAGGGACTGATGATTGGAGCAACCTTTTGTAACGACCTTTGACCAACCAATTCTGTAATAGCTGTTTGTAAGGCAATAGTGTCATTAGGTCCGTGTGTGACCGTTTCTCTATAAGGGGATAGAAGTGATGCATGAAACATGGGGTGAATCTTCCATTGTGCTGGTAACTTTAATTGATAGGTTATGGAGTTCATGACTTTGCTAATGGGGAACAGGCCTTCTCATTTTGGCATAAGTTTCTTTGACTCATAGGGCAGTCTAAGATTCTTTGTTTCTAGCCAGACTTTCTGATTTAGCTTGAAGGGTTTACTGAAGTGTGTGATGCATTCTTTTACTTGTTGAGCAGCAATGCCTATTGCTGCTAGAGCTTCTTCATGTGCTTTTTGTATTTCTTTAAAACATTCATTTAACGAAGGTGCAGAAGTTGGGTTTAAAGCTTTTGGAAGTAGGGTTGGTTGTGCACCATACATTAGGTAGAAGGGGCTTTGTTTGGTAGTGCCTTGTATTCTAGTGTTGTGCGCAAATTCTGCTAGAGCAAGGTATTGTTGCCATTTGTTTGGTTGATAGGTACAATACATTTGGAGATAGGTTTCAAGTTCAGCATTAAGTTGTTCCATCTGTCCACCTGTTTGGGGATGAAAGGCAGTGCTAAGGTGATGCTTGATTTGCAATGTGTTCGTTAGTTCCTTAAATAGTTTTGCTGTAAATTGCAGTCCATGATCTGAGATAATGGAGTCTGGTAAACTGAATCGTGAGAAAACATTGAATAAAAGGAGGGTTGTGCAGTCAAGTGCTGAAACATTCTCTGTACAAGGTATGAATACTACCCCTTTTGTAAGTCCATGGTTGACCATGACCATAATAGAGGTAAAACTGTTAGAAGGTGGTAAATGAGTGATGAAATCCATGGTAAGGTTTTGAAAAGGGCATGTAGTGCTTGATAAAATTGGTTGTAAAGGAGTGACAGTAGGATGTGTGTTTGCTTTCATTTGTTGACATAAGGCACAGCCTTCAACAAAAGATTTAGTGAATGTAAACATCCCAGGCCACCAGTATTCTTCTTTTAGTAAATGAAGGGTCTTGAAGAATCCAGGGTGTCCGGTTGCAGGGGTATCGTGAATGAGTGATAGGAGGGATTGGCAAAGATCCAGGGTATCAGGTATGAAAATTCTATTTTTGTATAACAAAAGGTCATCCTGTATTATCCAATCGGAGAGTGCAGTCTGAAGGGGTGGCAGTTGGGATTTTGCAATACAATCCACTATAGTTAAATATAGTGAATTGGCCAGGGTTGCCTTTTGTAAATTTTCTTGTAGATTGAGGCTAATAATATTTATGAAAACCGCATGGGGTAAAACTGTAACATCCGGGGTTTCCTCTTCTGTTGAGTGATCAGCTCTTTGTGAGAGTGCATCTGGGACAATAAGCTTTGCACTGGGTTTATGTGTTAGGGTATATGTGTATTGTGATATTAAGTTCCACCATCATGCTTGTCTTGCAGTTAAGCATTGAGGGGAACAGTAGTAGGTGAGATTTTTGTGGTCACAAAAGATTGTGATTGGCTGCTTGGCACCTAGAAGGAGATGTTGCCATTCTTTGAGTGCAAAGATAATAGCATAGAATTCTCTGTCATAGATTTGCCAATTACACTCAGTTGGGGTTAGTGAGTGTGATGTGAATCTGCAAGGGTGTGGGATTCTGTTTGAGTTGTGTTGGGATAAAACAGCACCAATGGCAAACTTGCTGGCATCTGTTTCAAGGGTGAATGGTTTGTTATTGTCTGGTAATATTAGAACAGGGGTGGTACTGAATTTTGTTTTTAATAGTTCAAATGCTTCTGCACATTCTGGGGTCCATTCAAATGTTTTGCCTTTCCTAGTAAGGTTGTTTAGTGCTTCGGTGATTTGGGAGAAACTGTTGATGAATTTCCTGTAAAAGTTCCCAAATCCTAGGAATGATCAGACCTGTTTAACTGTGGTTGGAGGGGGCCAGTCTTGTATTCCAGCTAGTTTGATTGGGTCCATACTGATTTTGTCTGGTTGGAGAATCATGCCTAAAAACTCCACTCGCTGGGTAGTGAAGATACATTTCTCAAGTTTTAGGAATAGATCTTTTTCCTTTAGTACATTGAGGACTAGTTTTGTTCATTGCTCAAGCTGTTCCTTTGTCTTTGTGCAAATAAGGATATCATCCATATAGATGATGAGCCATCCTTGATAAATCAAATCCTGGAAGTAGTCGTCCATCATAGCCTGAAATGTGGCAGGAAAGTTGCAGAGTCCAAAGAACATTACTGTTGGCTTGAAAAGTCCGTGATTTGTGACAAATGTCGCTTTCCATTCATTGCCTTTCTTTATTCAGACATTGTTATAACCCCATTGTAGATCTAATTTCATGAACCATTGTGCACCTTTAACCTTATTGAGTAAATCTGAGACTAGTGGTAAAGGGTATGCATTGGGTTTGGTCCATTCATTAAGATAACAATAGTCTTGGCAGGGTTGTAATTGAGTTGTGTCCTTTTTCAGTATGAAGAAGAAAGGGGAGGCTTGCGGTGATTTTGATTGTCTAATGTAGCCTTTTCCAAGTTGTTCTTTGATCCAAACGTCTAACAAGTTTTGTTCCAATTAGAGTTGTCCAAGGGTAACCCCCCAGTAAAAACACTAGAACCTTACCCCTACCCTCCAAAACCCTTACCCTCTGCCAAGGGTAAGGGTTTTGGTATATGATGGACCCTCTTCCAAGGGTAAGGGTTTTTGGTATATGAGGGTAGGGGTAAGGTACCTGTGGGTTACCATTGTACAACTCTAATTATGTTACAAATGTGTATGTCACATGTAATACATGCAATATTAGCATTGTGATTGCCCCAGTCAACCTCAATCAATGGCTAATCACTGCCCCTATCAATGCACCATACCCTCCCATACCCTCCAGTAAGGGTAGGGGTATGGTGAAATCATGGATACTGTCACCCTTACCCTTACCCTTGTATACCCTCCACCAATACCCTGAGGGTTCAGTGTACCCTTGGACAACCCTAGTTCCAATGGGGATAGATTATAGATTTTCCCTCTCTTGGGGATAAATCCTTCTTTCATTTCAATGGCATGGTCCCAAGGTCTAGATTCAGGGTACTGTTCAGAAGCCTTCTTTTCAAACACTGCTTTCCATTCAGTGTACTCCAGAGGTATGACAGTGTCACTGGTGATTACATTGGTCATGTCAGAACTCACACTTCGGTTCTGTTTTTCAGTATAGCCAGACTTAGAGCTGTATTTATGTGTCATCTGCTGTGCAGGAGAAAATCTGAAAAGGTCCTGGGTGACATACAAATCAGGGTCATCCCACCCCAATTTACTGAAAAGTCGATCAGCATTGTCAGCCTCTGTGTGTGATGTCACATAGCTGATTACCAGATCCACATTGCTCTCTGCCAGTGAATCCTGTGCTAGACCCAACAGTGATTCTTGCAAAACTGACAAAGTTTGGGTAATTTGATCATCTGTGAAGACAACCTTCTTTGTTTTCCAGTCGACTGATGGGTTGTACTTCTCTAGCCATGGAAGTCCCATAATAAAGTCTTGGTCTCCTAGTTTGGTGACTTTGTACCAGTCACATGTTCATTTGCCCTGGATAACCATGGTGACAAGACATTTATGTGTGATATTGCCATTCTTGTTAAGAGTTCTGTCCACATTATGGACACATATCTGTTTCTTTAAGGGGACTTGTTTCCATCAATTTGCAATCTTTGAATTAATGAAAAGTCCTTCAGCACCACTGTCAATAAGGGCTTTTGAGGATTCAGTCTGATATTCCAACTTGAGTGTGATGGGTAAAAGGATCTTCGTATTCGATAAAGAGTTTACATGTATATCAGATATTGTTACACTGGGCTGGTTAGGATCATCTTCAACCATGAGATGTCCTATTGTTAAAAATCCTCTTCTTTGACAATAGACATCATCTTGATATGTTTCTCAAGAGGCAATTTCTTCAAGAGGGCTCAGATATTCTTTTCCATGGGTTCTTCCCATTCGCTCTCTTCTGGAATTTCTTCATCATCAGAGTCTTCTGATGCTGCGCAGATTCACCACTTACTGAATCAGTTACCCTTCTTCTTCCCTTTATTGTTCCAGTTTCCTTTGGAACTAGTGCCCTTCTTATTTGGGCAATCTCTGGTTAAGTGCCCCAGTTGGTGACAGGTAAAACACAGAGCATCCCTAAAATGTCAGTCTCTTTTGGATTGAGTCATTGCACTGATCATTATCAGGTCTATGTCCATTGCATTGTTTCATCTGTTTGATGAAGATGGCTTGTGTGCTGACTGCAGGTTGCTGAATACTTTCATTCAGCTGTTGGCATTACTGCGTATCATGGCTAGTTTGTACCAATCATCTAGCATTTGAGGATTGTGCATCATGATTTCTGCCATAATATTTGGTTGTAAGCCTTGTGTGAAGAAAGGTATAGCTGCTGCATCACTGTCAATCTTCACTTGTTTGATATGTTCCTTAAAATGTGGGACATATTCTTGAATAGGCAATTTCTTTTGATGCATTTTGTAAATGTGCATGATCACTGTTCCTGGGCTATCCACTTCCTGCCAATCTTTAATGAATTGCTCCTTAAAGAGTGTGTAATTGTTCCACAGACCTGTATTGGCTTCAAAATTATCCAATTTGTTGATCTTCCATTGCATAGCATCATTACCAATAAGGAGTAGGATAAATGCGATCTTCTGTTGAGGGGTAGTGAACCCTGGTACTAGTGCAAAGTAGAGTTCACAGTCTCACAAGAAGGTCTTGGTTTTGTTCCTTTTTCCAGTAAATGGCTTAGGCATTGGGATCTTTGGTGATCCATTGGAATGAGGTTGTTCTGCCATTGATGGTTCAGGATTGGGTGGAGGTGATGCAGGTGGAGGTGGTGGAGGTGGTCTAGGCAAAAATGGTTGTAATGGTGAAAGAGGGGGTATAGGTGGTGTTGGGTCCTTTTTGTCTTTTCCTTTAGGGGATGGTTTCTGAGTTGAGCCAGAATCTGTTCATTCGATTCCTTGGGGTACTAATGTAGAGGTGGATGCAGGTAGAAGTGTTGATTCAGGTAAGTCACTGGGTTCTTTCCAATTGATAGATTTGGAACCTGATTCACTAGGAACTCTGAATGTTCCTCTTGTCTCACTAATATATTTGTTGAAAAGATCATGGGGTAAATGATCTTTAGGTGCGCCTTGGGTCCAGATAGGTCCTAAGAATAGATCATCCTTGACTGTGTCATTGTTCTGGTAATACCAATGTTCATTTCTAAAGAAAACCTTGTCAAGGTTTAGATAGTATTTGTTTTTGAATAGAACAGAGGTGTTGGGGGGTCGGTTTGCTCTTTGTGGTATCCAAAAGTGTTTGGAGTGAACATGTGTTCCACTAAGAGAATATTTCCAGATGTTATCCTTTGTGTCAAGTTCGACCTGTTGTTGGTCTAGGAAGTATCAATTGCCTGAATGTCATAAGGCTTTGTTAGGTGGGGGAGCAGGAATATATTTGTGTGAAGATGTGGTGGCTAGGTGGGTGTGTGATTATGGATTCGCCCTTCCGGAAGTTTAATGATGGTAATGGATTGTTATCCAACCAAGTGATTAGGTAAGTTTAATCTTAATGTTACCGCTAAGCAAACTTAGTATGCTTGGTCAAGAAGTTCCCTGCAATAGGGATGAACTAAGACAATGAGCCCACTCGTTGAGAAGCACTGTGACTAAGACTAATGTGAGGATTAGGAGCTGAGTGACTAAGATCACTTGAGAGGCATTCAGGGAACTGATAAGAACTGATGATCAGGTTCAGGATCAGATGTGAATGTTTAAAGATGAATAGATTAAACTTAGAGTACTACTGCTAGTACATGCCATTTATATACTACTCGGAGTATGTATGTGTTTGTATGTATGTGTTACTATGTTCATTGATTATAGAAGGTGAAGGAATATGATGGAATGATCATATGACCAGAATGATGTCATAGCAAAATGAAAATAGAAGTCTGGTCTTATCCAGAATGTTAACAAACAAAGTAAACAAGTATATCATGAGAAAAAGTGAAATGTATCGTAAGTCGTTACTGTAAAGATGTTTAATTGTAACATGTGTGAGTTGCATGTCGCATAGCCATAGATAAAGAAATATTCCCACTACATAAGTAGTGGGTTCAGAATGACATACCAGCCAGCCCTTTCAGTCACATGACATTGTGAGAGTTACCAAAGTGATGGTTCAGATGTTTGAGAATGTTACATCTGTGATTGCAGTCTGTAATGAATGTCTTATTTGCCCCATTCATTTTCCTAGCTGCCTTTTTGAGGGGACACCCAGTCTTATGGTCCTTTTTATTCTCATGGGTACTCAACTTACAATAATATCCTGCACAATTGCTGTCATCATGAGTATGTACTTGGATTATAGGTGCTCAGCACACACCCACCTGCTTTCCAGCCCTTTGCCCTGCTCATGTAAGACACCTGATATCTGATCCTCCTATATCCATCAGCCCCCTGCATGTGCAAATGGTCTGACGTCCTCAGCTCCTCTCTCTAGTGGGGTCTCTGTTTTATTTTTGGTGGTATCTGTTCCAGAGTCCCCCAACCCCTATTCCTCCATTGGTTAAAAGATGTGTGATGTGTGCCTGCCAGAAATATGGGCATTTCTTGAATCATTGCATACAATCCTGCCCTTTTGAAGGCTAACACCTTATATGAAAGGATGAAGAAAACTTGCATGGATGTCATTGATGGCAGCTATCACGTTGTCAGTAGTTGGCTTCACAGTGTCATTTGTTATTGATCAGTATGGGCAGACGATGTATCAGCATTGCATCTATATATGTGATTCTTGGTGGTTGGGTTATGTTGTGCCCATGCTGTTAAACCGACTGGAACCAGGCAGTCCAACCCCTGTCAGCAGCTTTGATAGCAGCTCATGTCCCCTTGCATATGGAACATGGATCAAGTGTCCTCCCCATCTTGATGAGGAGTCTACAGACATTAAAGAGTGGCAACTAGTCATGAAGGAAGCCAAAACATATACCCTTTTTTACTATGTGGCAAAAGAACCAAAACACAAAGACCAGTGTTTGAGTAAAGAAGACATCAAGTTGGTTGGTGATGTTCTTTTCATCAAAAGGTCCAATGATTTGTTCATTGATGTGGAAGACAAGGATGTTATTGAGGTGCTTGAGAGTCTTGAGGGGATTATTTAGACTTGTACAGTGACTGTAAATGCATCATGCAATTATAGGACTGCCCACTTTTTCCATTTAAGTTCTACCACCAATTTTATTCAACTGATAGTTTAATCTGAGAAATGCATATTATAGAATCTACAGCAACTGGAGGAGATTGTACAATCCTTTTCTCCAAGGCTCTAGGTCTGACAGCCAGTCATTGTTGGCCCATGACACCATTACATTGCCATACCACATGTGAGATTTGTTGCTGAGAAGATGGTTAACAGGTTGTCCACCGTCACCTGCAGTTCATTGGCATAGATGATGCACAATGCAATGCAGTCTTCTGCCTCCATGCATCATTATAAAGTCTTTTGTCTGAATTATATCCTTGTCGCCATCCCCTGTTAGCCAGAACAAAATGTCCCACAAGTGGTCTTCTTCACATGATGCTAGAGGCACCAGAATGACCACTGGCAAGGTGCAATGCATGCCATAAAGCAATGCTTCAAAATGGTGCTATCACATAAGAAAATTAGTGTTTGTGTTAGAGATTAATTTAGGTGCTGATAAAACCTGCTCTCTGGCAATCATGTCAGACAATACATGGCAAGAGATGTCATCTGCCAATACTTGCAATGGTTTTAGGCCCATTGATAGTTGCCCCTTGATTTCAATGAGGGCTGTGCATTTGAGTTGATCAGTAAAGATGACAAGCCCAACCCCCTATTCAGTGTGTTTTTCATATGATAGGCAAACAAGTAGGGGCAGAAGGACTGGGTGTATATATACTTGAAGTGCGTGCCATTCAGGTTTCATTCCCATTCATTTCTAACTATGGACATTTACCTGCTGTTGGGAACAATTGAAGTCAGTGTGGGTCACATCCAGTTGATGGCACATGTGGACCCTGTGTCTGCCTCTTCTTTTCTGCTGGCTCCATTCACTGTAATGCATCAAGTCGATGTCAGTGCACAGTCTATGGTCACAGTTCCTACCTTGGTGGGAATGTTTAGCTGCCACATCAAATTCCACATCAGCAATCAAGATAGTCTTTGCATTCTGGGAATGGACTGGGCCTCCTATTTCCATGAGTACCTCATACAACAAAACCATATTCCACCCCATGTATCAAATGGTAAGTGCAAGGAACACTGTAGATCAATTCCTTCTTATGTTAAAAAGGGTGAAACACAATGTCAACCAATGTGGTCAATGAATTGATGATGTTTGACACTGGTATGTACTGTGCTGTGATTTGGATGCTGTTTAAGAGACAAGCTTATGCTGCTGTGCATGAATCCAGATTCATGTCAAAGCTCCAACCATGAAGAGTGTGCTTGGATGTCTCCAGACACCTGAGAAAATAGTCACAATAGGTCTGATTAATCAATTTCAGCTTGACAACATGACTCATGCTACCAAACAACAGCCTTTTAGATGATGGGCCATTGCATATCCTGTGCTCTGACAGGTTGAAAATTATTGATAACATTAATGATCATGATAACTTGAATGATATAAACCATTTATGGACACTACTTTGCCTTATGGTAAAGCTTTGCCTCAAGGCATCATACTCTCTGTTTGTTCAACCACTTGACGTCTTACACCAGAGATTACAGGATCATGGACTATATTGTAGGGAGGAACCTAGTCTAAAGACAAGGCAACTACTCTTGGCCCATGTTATCAATGGAATGTGTGTGTGTGGGCATGGCTGTTTATGTCAAAATATCCATGGTTTCCACATGTCACTCATTCAAAAAGAGATTGTTGAAATCATATTGGCATGGGTAAATGAAAATCAAATTGGTGAATTTGAGTTGCATGAAATATGTGCATCTGTTGGCATAAAAAATGAATGGCAGCATTCCATGCATGAAATGGCCCCAAAACTGCATGAACGAGCATGCCACTCCAAGTCACCTATCAACATGGGGTGCCTGATTCAACAAATAAGCCAGAAAATTATGTGAGAGGACCTTATGCAACTCGCCACTCTACACAGGTTAACTTCTGTTGATTCCAATGGAATTGTTTTGAATCATTTATTGGACCATGTCATTGCAGGCCACTGCTTGACAGACTCTTCTTTGAAAGCACCTCTTTGCCACATAACTGCTGGCCAATGGCCTGATGTCCCACCCAACACAGACAGGAAGCTTGTTGTTTTGGCCATGATATACATCAGTCACTTTGCTAATATGTCAATTCTCAGATCAATACTGTCCAAGATTGGCATTGATGTCTCTGAACATCAGCAGACAGAGGCCTTATATGACTGATTGAAGAATTTTTTGTTGGCACAGGCCCAGGGTAAAAACTTATTGCAATCATGGTATGAACTGTTTGCAATGTATGATGACCCTTTTATGATATTGTCTGCATGATCTGCATGGCCTCAATGCTGCCCTTCAACCAATAAAACTGCAATCCAGGATAAGTTTGATCTGCAGATTAGCTGAAATGTATTGGAAGAATGTATTTGTGCATGTTGTGATGAACATGTCCTCCATTCCAATTCTATGATAGTCAATGAAGCTGACATCGATCTAAGTGTATTGACCCCACCATGCAATGGGACCATGAGCCATCTCCATGATGCAGATGAGCCTATTTTGTCTATGGAAGGTATTGATATTTGTGAAAATGAATGTGTCATTACATTGTGTAACACTTGTTTATTGTCATTGCAGAACAGTTGGCTTCCAAAGCTTGCCATGGCCAATCATTTGTATACGGGCACTGTTCCTGATGAACTCCAACATTTATCCATTGTTGAAGAGTCTATGATCATGCTCACCCATCAGAAAGGAATCATTTTTCAATTAAGAGAAGATAATGCCTGTCACCCCAATGTTAACGCACAACGAGGATTTAGAGGACACACCATATATTTTCCTCAAGACACTCAGTTTATTGCCACCATTCTTCCACCCCCCATTGATGAATTATTGAAATACATTTGTATTTTGTTTGTAGGGTCCTTGATGCCTGATCAGAATTATTTGCTTAAACACACATGTCCCCTTGCTGCATGTGCTGATAAAGTTCAATGCATGCTTGTTTGGCTCAAAGCAAATAACAACCTCTATCATGATATCATCATTAACAAACAGACTCTCACTGCAATAGAACAAGAGGACATCTTGCCTTTTGTGGTGGAACATGTCAATAGAGTGGTGGCTGATGAAGCCTCATCTGGATATTTTATGCATGAACAACCTTCTGATAATCCTCCAACATCTGTTCACAACAACCATATGCCTTTGGAAAGGCTTGTGATTACAGATTTGAATGGGGCACCAACAGTAGCTGAAATGCATGCAGCTGCTATACAACATCTGCAGCAAGGAAAGCCCTAAGGCCATGGCTGCATGCCTGAACCTGATCATCACAACCATACTTTGTTTCCCAGTATGTATCCCTGTCTATTTCCATATGGTCTGGGCAGGTTTGAAGATCCATGTCATAATGTTCCTGTCGGATTTGTGACCCAATCAAAACATTCATTGTCCCTGTCTGACTGTCAATTTCAAACTCATCCAAGCTTCATGTTCACTGCATTCAATATTTTGCAGCAGCAAGAAGTATTGTGATGAACATCCATGCACATAAAACAGGCCAATTTCAAACAGAAGGCCACCTTGTATGCTCACCTTTCTCCAGAGACTGTTGGTCATGTATCTGAAAAAGTGGCCAATGGCAATTACAGTGCAGACCCCAGCTCAGATGAGCACACAGTTCATACACTTATGCATGACATGCAATCCATTAATTCAACAGTAATGGGATCTAACACAGCATGCATGGCAATGCGAGAAGAGATGAGATCAATGATTGTGCAACATGGAGTTCTGAGTTTTTTTATTACAATTAACCCTGCAGATGTGTACAATCCCCTTGTTACCTTTTTGGCTGGCAAGGACATTGATATCAACAACTTGCCAATGTTGTACCAATCTGACTATTTTGGCCAGTCAAAATTAATTGCAGAGAATCCTGTTATAGCCACTCACTTTTTTGACATTTATATGAACAATTTTTTCTCATCTGTACTGGGATACAGTCCTGGTAAACAAAAAAGAAAAGGATTGTTTGGAATCACTAAAGCATTTTATGGCTGTGTTGAAGCTCAGGGTCATGGCACCCTTCATTGTCATATGATCATCTGGTTAGAAGGCAGTTTAAATCCAAATGAAATACAGGACTGGCTGACAATTCCAACTGATAAACATTTTGAAAAAAAATTGATAGCATATTTGGAGGCCAACATATCCATGTGTCTTCTGTCCAATCCCAGCAGCATCCCCCATGTCTTATCATCTATGAATCACCCTGTTGAAAGTGGTGAAAACACACATGTGAATATGTGTACAAAGTTAGATTTGTTCATAACTCATGAACTGTTGAAGATATGGACTCGTTCCCAGCGAAGAAAATGCTCAGGACACTGTAAATATATTGGACGCGATATAGTGGACAGTAATACTCACGCCTTACGGTGCAATTACCATATTTGGTATCAGTACATAGCTTTCCTTACATGTAGGAAGAAGTACAGTACTCCTACACTTAGATTGGTTGATACACTTGTTGGCATTGCTCAAATAGACTAAAAGTGCGAAGTCTGAGATTGTCTACTAGTGTGGATAGTGTCCAGTTGGCCAAATAGTGAGATTCTAACACACCCTTGCTCCATTCATCACATTGCACCTTTTCCCAATGAAACAGCCACAGATGTATCCTCATGAAGAGCTAAAGACATGCACAACCTGGTTAAAAAATGTCAATTCCACTCTCACTCAGCAATGTGTTACAAGTATTGTAAAAATTCCCAAAATATGACATGTCAGTTTAGGATTGATGCCAAGAATGAACAATGTCACATGACTGTTGACTATGAAACTGGAGAAATTGCTTACCAGTGTGAAAACAGACTGATCAATAATTACAACAGTACAATCATTGAATCCTTGTGCTGCAATATGGACATCAAATTCATCAGTTCCAGAATGTCTGCAAAAGTGATTCTCTACTACATTACTGATTATATATTGAAAGCACAACTAAAAATGCATGTTGTGTACAGCACTTTAGAGATGGCTATCAATAAGCTTCAAGCAACCAGTCCTTTAATCACAAATGAACATGTTAATGACAATTCACAGCAGGAATTCGCTTGTACCATGATGCACAAGGTGGCAAATTCCATTGTTGCATTACAAGAGCTATCTGCACAACAAGTTGCTTTGTTCACCCTACATGGCTCTGATAATTATGCATCTCACTCTTTTCAATGACTTTTCTGGAGGCATATGGAAGCTTATCTTAATCAAATAATCCCTTTGACTCCTCCTGAATCAACCCCTGACATCCCTCCTACAAATGGTGCTGGATCTCACCCTGATGAGTGGCCAGATATAACTCAAGTATGAGTAGACCAGGCAAACGGCATAGTGCAGAAAGCATCTCAGCTATCAGATTATGTCTTTCATCCTGTGGAACTTGAGAGCCTCTGCTTGTGGGATTTTGTTGCACACTGTGAGAAAGTTGCCACTAGAAAAAATCAGATGGCAAGTGATCAAACTTCACAATCTACAACTTGTCAATTCTTACTGCCATATGAGGCCATCAATTATGCATCCTCCCATCATGATAATCTTCTTTTTTTACTGGATCATCTGGAACACACATCTCATGTGATCTGAGTATTTGATTATGAAAACAGGGCAATTCCCATCCTCATTGGACCCTCTGTCCCACAGCAAAATAATGCTGACTCCTTTGAGCACTTTTGCAGATTAATGTTGATGTTTTTCCACCCTTGGAGGACTCATGCTGATTTGCAAACCAATTCAACATCGTGGCCCAATGCATATGAACATTGGGTAAGCAGTGGTTCTGCACCTAAACAGTATTCAAATATTATCAATAATATTCAAATGCTGCACAAATGCAAAGACAGTCACAATGCTGATTTCTGCTTGCAGAAAGTGGCAGTGATGGATTTGGCCAGCATGTCTGCCAGATCTTCAACTATTGTTTCAGTGGACCCAAATATGGAGCCTGACACCTCTCCAGGCCTCTTACCCACTGATAGCAAAAGTGAAATATCTTCAATTGCAAAAAGAATATCTCTGGAACATGCTTCTATAGTGGACACCCTCATGTGGAAAGGTGCTCATGCCAGCCTTTTTTCTATGAAGTATCTCTATCTGTCAGATCCCTGATTTCAAACTGGCATCATCCATCCAGCTGATGAAAATGACAAGCCAAAAATCTCATCATGGGAATCGGAATATGAGATGAGGAAACTTTGGTGGAAGAATGATTGATCAGTGTTTCTGGAAAATCAAACTGAAAACATTGCCCACTCTGATGGTAACCAGCAGGCTACAATGACAATCATGTCCATTGAAGAGCAAGCTGGCACTTCCACATGCATCCATGCTGTGACTGATGGTGGGCCTATCAATTTGTCTGCTGCTGATTTGATTGAAGAGATAGCTGCTCATTGGACACTTGATGTAGATCAAAGTTGGGCATTCCAGATCATTGCAAATGATGCATGCTCAAACAAGAGGGCACAATTAAAGATGTTTATTCTGGGTGTGGCCAGCTCTGGGAAATCATGTGTCATCCATGCCCTCTGTGATCTGTTTGCCAGTTGGCATGAATCACACCATTTAAAACTCACTGCATTTACTGGGATCACTGTGAGTAACATCACTGGTGTCACTCTCCACACTGCTTTGAATCTAAACTCAAAAAAATTATCTTCTAAGGCACTTCATGAGCTCTGTTTGTCATGGGCTGATGTTGACTACCTTTTCATCAATGAAGTATTGATGATTGGCTGCAAGTTTTTAGCAAAGATTAGTGATGCTCTTGTTCAAGTGACTGGGGTCTCTTCTGCCTTTGGGGGCATCAATGTTATCTTTGCTGGGGACATGGCCCAACTTCCTCCTGTCACTGACACTCACCTGTCATCTCAGCTGAATCAACATTCTCATAGTTTGTCTGCCTGCATCCATGCAAAACAAAAAAAGAGGGTGTGCTCTTTGGCTCACTGTGGACACAGTTGTCATGTTGACAGGGAACAACAGGCAAAGCAGACTTGGTGACAATGCATTCTGAGGATTACTGACAAGACTCCATGTGGGCAATTGTACTGATGCTGATTACATGCTTTTATCTTCTCATGTGATAACCCCCTCATCTTGCCAGTGTCTGAACGACTTTACTTCTGCTCCAGTCATCATTTGTGACAACACCACAAAAGATGTGCTGAATGAAAGATTTGCTGGATGATTTGCTAGCTCCATGCACAAAGACTTGCATTACTATTGGTCAGAGAACTGGATAAATAATGATGCCATTCCTGCCAATTCCCCTCATGGTCACATTTTAGATGCACTCCACAGTGGCATTTCTCATGGAATGCTATACAAAATCCCCCCTGTCATTGGGATGCCAGTCATGGTGATGAATAACATGATATTCTCAGATGGCTGCCCTTTCACAACTCTAATTTTTGGTGAAATTGCGCCAGCTTCCCTTGGCTCTTGTCACTTGGTGATGGGTAATCATTTTGTGGGGCCCAAAAAAAATGCCATCAGTACTCCAATGCTGGAATGACTTCTCACTAACTTCATGTTTAGCCTAACTCAATCATGGACAAATCTACAATCAAAGATGTTTTCATGTTGAGATGCCCGATGGGTGCTCCTGATGACCTCTCCATTTTGTACAATTATCAGCTGGACAACCTGAATAAACTCTGAGGCCATGATGCTGATAGGGAATATGACAGTGGCATCTGTATTCTGGGTGTCACTGAAATCCCAAGGGCACCTGGAAATGGAGCAGATGCAGACTTAATTGCAACCCATCTGGGCCCCAAATATGTTGTCCCTCCTCAGGTCACAGGCAGTAAATGATCAAATGCCCCTCCTTCCCATTCCACATCAAAACAAGTCTTTCACTCTCAGGATGATCACCCATCAGTGACATGAAATCCTGACAACCAGGCCACAACACTTATTCCACCAGGTTCATATAGTGGTCACTCCTTGTCACTCAAATATGTTGAAATGCATTAGTAGAGATCTCTATTGGAGCTTTTTATGACCCCCACCTGCTTGCTGATTACAGGGGCCCCATGTTCCACTTAGTCAATGCAAGACTCATACAAAGGGATGTGGTAGATGATGATGGCTCACTAATTGCACCATGGCAAACTTATGACAAATTGAGGCCTGGAACCCTTGTATTAATGAAAGTCACCATTCTAACTTTCAAATTGCCTGATCAGCAAAATGATGGCATGCATAAAGTCTGCAATTTTTCATGCTATGGATTGTAAGCCTTCTTACCATTTGCCAGGTCTATCAATTCTACATTGAAAGGATCCGCATTGTGGCAAAATCTGAGGAAGATATAGAGGCTCGCATGCCCTCCTCACCTGCAATGGCCATCACCACAATAAAACAGCATGATGAGACAGATGATGCCTTGGACAGCCTGTTTGCATCCAAAAAGAGAAAAGTGGATCCAGAAGACAAGAATGTCACATCAACTTCAACTCCTTCAACATCTGTTGTTGCACAAGTGGGGGAAGAGACTCTTCTCATGGTACCCCAACTTTCCTTCACTTGTTTCCAAATCTAATACAATGAAACAGGCAGAGAACCAACCTGGCCCCACAAAGGCAAAGGTGAAGAAAGGAAAAGGAAAAGACAACTGCAAAAAAGTTAACAAAGGTGGAAAAGGAAAAGGCAAAAAGAAAGAAGTGCTGCTGGTGTCCTGGGATGAACTTCCCACCAATGGCATGGAGAACAGACTGGATAATGAATCAGATGACATGGAAATGAAATTAGCCAATTCTTGATTGTATTGAATATTCTATGTCATACAGTGATATTTCTTCTCCCACTTTCCTCACGTAGCAGGACTTGCAGCACATGTGGCGCCCTCCTCAATTATACATAGAGATAAATGGCAATGAACCTCATCCAAAGTCACAGGTCACTAGTTGTGACCAACTTCCATAATGGGGATTTGAGTATAATCCATCATTAAGTCCATAAGAAATATCCTCAATTGTAACAATGTGCAGGAAGGGAGTGTTGGAATTGGTGATAGCAGCAAGTCTGACTTATTGATGATGACTCATTACCCCAGGTCAATTACTTATCATTTCTATTATGATGACTCATGGAACATCTATAAATACATATGGAACATTCTAGATATACTGTTATCTTGTATATAAGGTCTCTTTTGTACTCATAGATACTCATACAAAAAGACTCTTTGTACACTGGGCTTGCTCTAGTTTGACTTCAGCTCAACAAGCTTCAATCTCATCGACCCAGGACTTTTAACAGGGAGTGCATTAGAAGATATGTTTTCAATAGATTAAGGTGCTGCAAATAGTGAGCAAAATCTACCCAGCAACCCAGAGGACCTGCTGAGCCAGGGAGGATGGTCAAAATGGCACCAGACAAGTCCACACACTCAACAGCTCACTGCCCTGCTGCCACCCTCATATCTCAGGTGTACCCATACAAAGGCCCTGCCTCTGCCTCTGCTGCTATCACCTCTGCTACCATGGGACTGAGCCAACACATGCACTGTGCCCCTCTACTGTCTCCACTACCCTTCCCACTATCAGAAAGTACCAGCCACACCCACACATGCATTTGGACCTGACCTCTGTCACTACCATCAGGGTTCCCCATATCTGACCTTATATGGGTACAGGCATGAGGTTGAGTGAGGGTCTATGAGGGTATACCCATACCCATACCCATACCCATACCCACTTGATACCCATACCCTGTACCCTCAAGGGTTTAGCCAACCAAAGCCAATCCCTAATATCATCTACTGTGTCTTGGTCAGTATCATCTGTTGGATTTTCCAGGTGCTGGGACCACAAGAGGACAACAAGTGAATGAGTTTCATGCTTGTATTGAGCTCTGCTCATAACAAACATGTAAAGATGTACAAACAAACTAACTACCATATATGGGATTCCCACAGTTAGATATCCTTGTAGTGTCTGAATATACAATAGTCCAACACTTCCCCTCAGACTGAGTCACCAAGAGGTATATCAATAAAGGAGTGAAATGGGGTAGTACTTAGGTGCTGTTCAACAACATGGTACCAAACTTTGCACAAGTTTGAATTTCCTTAAAAGGCAGTATGTCAAACAATTGCTGTGTAGTGGAGTTTGAACCATATCATGGATCCAGATGACAGTGATTCTGATACTGTCTTCAACCTTGGAATCAACAATGAGTTCCTCTTTGCTGCCATCACCATTTCCAATGTTGTCACTGGCACTGCTCAATTCTATGCAGATATATATATCAACAAGCAGCCTTGTCATGCATCAGCATTTACTGGCCTTGTATGGGTTGATGAGCTCATTACAGGACATCCAGATCATATCAGAACTGCTCTTGGTGTGTGTCTCCATGTTTTCAAGGCACTTCTCAATATTCTACACAAGATGGGACATATGGATTCAAGGCAAGTCAAGCTTCACAAACAACTCACAATATTTTTGTATACCTGTGTCACAGGCCTATCTATTTGACATGTTGCTGAGCATTTTCAGCATTCAAATGCAACAATATCAAGGTATTTCCTTGTCATTTATCACTGGGATGATTCTAATCTACATCATACAGATATTTTTGTTGAATGCTAGAAGCCATTTCATCCCCACTGTTTTACATGAAATATGTATGCCTTCCAAAGCATGATGATCCAATACCCAATGAGATATCCTCCAACCCAAAGTTCTCTCCATATTTCAACAATGCCTTAGGTGCCATTGATGGTACCCATATCAACTGTGCTCTGTCCACTGCTGATTGTGTGATAAATTGTGATTGCAAAGGCCACCTTTCTCAGAACTGCCTGATGGTGTGCTCTTTTGACATGTGCTTCATCTATGTGCTCAGTGGCTGGGATGGATCTGCCACAGATGCTGCCATTTACAATGACGCTCAGCTGCATGATTTCCAAATTCCACCTGGAAGATTCTACCTTGCAGATGCTGGATTTGCTCTCTCTACAGAACTACTGGTACCTTATCATGGCCAGCAGTACCATCTCAATGAATGGCAACATGGAGGTCATGCCCCAGAAATGAAGGAAGAGCTTTTCAACCTTCAGCACTCATCAGCCTGTAATGTCATCAAACATGTGTTTGGAGTGGTCAAGCATCATTTTTGGATTCTTGTCTCACCTCCTGAATACAGTTTAACAGTTCAAGCACAGATACTGCCTGCTCTTTGTGCCATTCATAATTTCATCCATCAATATGATCCCATGGAGATCAAGGGTCTCCTAGATGTAGAAGATGATATCCATCTTCAGATTGATCCCAACATGCAAGGAGCCCTCTTGGAAGGTTTACCAACTTGCCATGCATGCAATGAGGGAGGAGATATGCAGGACAAGATAGCAGAGGCTATGTGGCAGGATTATTGTATCTATCTGCAACAATAGTATGTTGTTTTTTTATATTGCTTCATGTCAAATCGAACAGTGTCATTGTGTTAGAATCTCACTATTTGGCCAACTGGACACTATCCACACTAGTAGACAATCTCAGACTTTGCACTTTTAGTCTATTTGAGCAATGTCAACAAGTGTATTAACCAATCCAAGTGTAGGAGTACTGTACTTCTTCCTACATGTAAGGAATAGTGTGTTATATACTAAAATACAGTGAAATAACCGCAAGGTGTGAGTATTGGTGTCCACTATATCATGTCCAAACTAAATACAGTGTGAGGAACATTTTCTTCACCGGGAATGAGTCCATATCTTCAACAGTTCATGAGTTATGAACAAATCTAACTTTGTACACATATTCACATGTGTGTTATCACCATTTTCAACACATTGTTATATTGGTTTGGAAAAAAAATTATACATGACAAAAATTATTACACATCCAATGGCAGGGTACATTCAACTTTCTTCAGCTCATTCCCAACCCAATGCTTGTGCAGGCTGTCTCATCACAATTGGAGGTATGTCTCTGCAGATGACTGATCAGCATGGAAGATATCTATCATCACAACAATGTCATCATCATTGCTCAGAAATGCTTCCTTCTGCAACAACTTGATTGCATCTTTTCAAGCATCAGAAGCAATATTGGTTGTCATTTGAATTTTATGCTCCTTAGCAGTACAAAGTGTTGAATTAAAGAGCAACACTTTGTCTCCCAATCTAACCAGAGCTGCAGGTCCTGATATGCAAGCACATTTTGACAAACTCATTTCAGTACTAGGAAAAGAAGATATTGTCATTGCTGAAACTGATGGCAATGATAATGGCTTCATGGAGGCAGGTGGATGACCTTTTCATTTCTTGTCATTTATCAGATCCCATGCAGACATGGGTGACAGAGGTAGTGATGTAGGAGGAAAGGTGGGATCTGAATTGGTGGAAAACTGTGCCTGCATGTGCATTCTGAGCAATGCATCAAGTAAAGTGGGATCAATGGGAGCTTCCACCTGCAAATGTGTTCCAAGGGACTTGGCATTTGTCCCTGATGAGGATGAATTGCCAAGGGATGATTCCCTTTGACTCAAGTTGACAGCCATAGAAGGGCAAAACACATTTTTGCCCTTCATGCAGGAAGGCATTAACTGCTGCATATCAAGGTATAAATTCCAGCCATTATTGCAGAATGGGCATGCTTTAGGATGTTTCTAAGGTCATTATCAACAATATGCCATTTATTAACATAAGATAGCAAGATACCTTTATATAGTCATTCCAGACTGGTTGAGTGTGCTCATCAATATTCAGACCCCTTGAATGGTCCCATTGCAGCCCAGTTTGCTTGGTAAGAGGATCCACATCATAGTATATCTCCCGAAGCTGACAACGGGTCATTCCAGTCAAAACATTGTTGTCATCTCAAACCCACCTTTGCCCATTTTGACTGGCAAGAAGCTGCAGTTTTCAGTCCACCCTTTTCAGGAGGGTCTTTTGCCAAGGCCACTGCAGCAGCCTGCCATGTAGACTTCTTGAAATTGTCACCATTGCCTGACTCTGCCTTGTGCTCCAAGAGGAAATCAAGTAAGTGTTAGAATCTCACTATTTGGCCAACTGGACACTATCCACACTAGCTGACAATCTCAGACTTCGCACTTTTAGTCTATTTGAGCAATGCCAACAAGTGTATCAACCAATCTAAGTGTAGGAGTACTGTACTTCTTCCTACATGTAAGGAAAGCTATGTACTGATACCAAATATGGTAATTGCACCATAAGGTGTGAGTATTACTGTCCACTATATCGCGTCCAATATATTTACAGTGTCCTGAGCATTTTCTTCACTGGGAACGAGTCCATATCTTCAATAGTTCATGAGTTATGAACAAATCTAACTTTGAACACATATTCACATGTGTGTTTTCACCACTTTCAACAGTAAGTTGCATACATCCTTGTCAGTCCAGTGTGAATGTGAGGTGTCAGCACCCTCAGAAGAATTTGGCAACAACTTGCTCATCTGCTTTGATCTGTGGATAGGAGGACATGCATCATCTGGATCCATGATATGGTTCAAACTCTGCTACACAGCAATTGTTTGATGTACTGCCTTCTAAGGAAATTCAAACTTGTGCAAAGTTTGGTACCATGTTGTTGAACAGCACCTTACTGTTAGAAATAGTAGGATCGATGAATCGAGGCTGTTGAGCTAAAGAGTCAAGCTAGTGTTGTCCAGTGTATAATGAGTCTTTTCATACAAGGTTCTACCTAGTACATGGCTACTATTTATACAAGTTTCACTGTATTCTACCATGTTCCATAGGGTTCTACGACCCCGGGTACTTGTGATGTCATAATTAGTAAAGTGTTTCTGGAGTGATAACAAATATATCAAAAGGTCTGGACTTGCTGCAATCACCTATTTTAACACTTACTCCCCCTCAATGACTGAGTTCCTGAGTGAATGTTGGGATAATATGGGTGACAGTATGCACCAGTGCATGTTGTTGAATGTTGATTCATTTCCTGAATGAGTTTTGATGGGCATGTAGGTACACTGTGTGTTGCACAGGTGTTGTGTGTGTCAGTCAGTGTTGAATGCTCTGGGTTTGATTTGGTATGCACATCAAGAGCACTGTGCCTTCTGACAGTTGCTGTACTGTTTGTATGTTGTTTGTATTTTGTCTTTGAGGTGTTATTGGTTTGGGAGTGCATGCACACATCATTGGATGTAGTTTATTATGGTCTTACTGGACTGCTCTGTTGAAAATGGTGATAATGTTGAAAATGGTGATAACACGTGTACATGTGAATATGTGTACAAAGTTAGATTTGTTCATAACTCATGAACCGTTGAAGATATGGACTTGTTCCCAGCGAAGAAAATGTTCCTCACACTGCATTTAGTTTGGACATGATATAGTGGACACCAATACTCATGCCTCACGGTTATTTCACTGTATTTTAGTATATAACACACTATTCCTTACATGTAGGAAGAAGTACAGTACTCCTACACTTGGATTGGTTAATACACTTGTTGACATTGCTCAAATAGACTAAAAGTGCAAAGTCTGAGATTGTCTACTAGTGTGGATAGTGTCCAGTTGGCCAAATAGTGAGATTCTAACACTCTGTTGTGTCACCACCACATCATTCAGGCACAGTTTTGCATCATGCAGGATGTTCCTGTTGATGTGTTCCATTGGCTGCTGTGATTCCAGGTTCAGTTTATTAAGGTCTTGATGGACCTTCCCCAGATCATGCCTGTTTCATCATTTTGAATGTGGTCAGTCATGCTGTTCTTGTTGGCAGTGTGATTGGCAGTCATGTGTTAGATATAGTAGGATTGATGAATTGAGGCTGTTGAGCTAAAGAGTCAAGCTAGTGTTGTCCAGTGTATAATGAGTCTTTTCGTACAAGGTTCTACCTAGTACATGGCTACTATTTATACAAGTTTTACTGTATTCTACCGTGTTCCATGGGGTTCTACAACCCTGAGTACTTGTGACATCATAATTAGTAAAGCATTCCTGGAGTGATAACAAATATATCAAAGAGTCTGGACTTGCTGCAATCACCTATTTTAACAGTCCCCCCTGATTCGACAAGTCCTCAAGAAGGAGTGCGGCGGTTCTTGCGCTGATTGCAGGCTGATTGCTGTGATTGCCATCTTAACTCAGTGGTGTCTGTGACTAGATTCACAAAGGCGATAGGAGGAGGCGGCGGTTGTGGATAGGGATATGGCAGTGTGGGTGCCATTGCTGGATATTGTTGAGTGAAAGGAGGGGGTACCTCCCTTGCTTCTCTTGCTTTCTGAGCGTTGTTGGCTACCTGCTTGTGCATAGCACTAGGGTCTGTGGTCTGACAGTTGTCGGCATTGTGTCCATGTGTGTGGCACTTCTTGCAGCACGTTGTGCAACTGCTAGTGGCTCTGTTAGATGTGGTGGGTGTGTCATCTTGGTTAGTAGTAGGCGCAGGAGTGGGGATAGGCTCAGCAGATAACCGTTTCTTGATTTCATATAACCTGTTCCCATAGGATTGAGCAACCTCCTTGCAGAACCTGTGTGAGGATCGTAACGATCCATACATTGAGCGTGCGAGGCCCATTCTGGGGAGGATTGTTGATAGCTTCAGCTACAGGGACTACAATTCCCTGGACATAGTCGACAGTGGTGTCGGACAGCAAAGGTGATCAGCATGCTTGACTGGACATATCGATAATCACAGGGTTTGTTGTATGAAAATGTTAGATATAGTAGGATCAATGAATCAAGGCTGTTGAGCTAAAGAGTCAAGCTAGCATTGTCCAGTGTATAACGAGTCTTTTTGTACAAGGTTCTACCTAGTACATGGCTACTATTTATACAAGTTTTACTGTATTCTACTGTGTTCCATGGGGTTCTACAACCCCAAGTACTTGTGACATCATAATTAGTAAAGCATTCCTGGAGTGATAACAAATATATCAAAGAGTCCAGACTTGCCGCAATCACCTATTTTAACATCATGGTGTTGGAATTGGTGATCGCGGCAAGTCTGACATGATGATGATGACTCATTACTCCAGCTCGATTACGCATCATTTCTATTATGATTACTCATGGATGTCTATTATTACATATGGAACATTCTAGATTTACTGTGATCATGTATATAAAGTCTCTTTTGTACTCGTAGATACTCGTACGAAAAGACTCGTTGTACACTGGATTTGCTTCAGCTTGACTTCAGCTCAACTAGCTTCGATCTAATCGATCCAGGACTTCTAACATTTTCGTACATCACCCCCTGCGACTATCTATCATGTCTCATCA
>QFEO01000255.1:0-13475 GCA_003316615.1 Amanita pseudoporphyria
ATATTCTTCCGCATCCGCAGGGAGCATCTCCCCAAGTATGTTATGAACAGTCACATTAGTTACTTATCACATGATACTATCTCACCTTTGCGTACATATGTTTACCTTGTTCTATTCTTCTTACTCATCATTCCTAATTATTCCATGGATTACTCAGACAGACTATTATTAGTACCATGTAAAACGTATATAAACCCCAATGAGATACTAAGGGAACTCAGTCGAGTTCTCTTAGGGTTTCCCTCAGTCAACTTATTATCGTCACGATAAGACTCAGTTTAACCTCTTGTCTATTCTCTCTCCTAGTCCTACACGGACTTAAGCTATTCTACCAGAGTTATACGTTAGACTCTCAGCGTTGTGTCACACGGCCTGAGGTGGTCTTAACAAAGTACCAGGAGCATCGACAAGAGTGCGCACGCCAAATTCATTCCCAGGGAGCCAAAGTCCACAAAGGTGGACGGATATGGTTCCAGGGGGGCAAAAAGCCCGACAGCTCACTTGAGGAATTCAACGAAGACTATGGTGAGCCAATTCAAGACCTGTCCCAGTCATCCCCCAGATCAGAAAGTGATTTGGCATTCACCTACGCGTTTGCGGACATCGACCAGCTGTCAAACGCCCTGGGAATCCGGTGGGAGCTTTCCAAAGACATCCCATTCTCCTGCACCCCAACCTTCTTGGGATTCGTCTGGGACTTGGAAGGCTGCAGCGTCGCGCTTTCACAACCAAAAAGGGATAAGTACTTGGCAGCTGTGCACGAATGGGAGAAGAAAAGCATGCATGCACTGGAAGAAGTGCAAAGCCTGCACGGTAAGCTGCTCCATACGACACTTGTTTTTCCCAAGGGACGAGCGTACCTCACCAGCCTGGAGGCCATGCTGGCCATCTTCGGTGATCGTCCGTTCCTTCCATGCGCACCACTGAGACAATGTGCAGCTGACATCTGCTGGTGGAAGTATCAGCTCAGACACAGCCAACTCGCACACCCCATCCCAGGCCCCAGCACACTCCATGACCCATGCGCTTATTCAGATGTGAGCACGGGCGTGGGCATCGCGATATGGATTGACAGGTACTGGCAAGCTTGGAAGCTCTGCAACGGTTGGAAAGCCGAAGGGCGAGACATCGGATGGGCAGAAGCCATTGCCTTTGAGCTGTTGGTACAGGTCGTCACTGCCCACGGCCCAAAAGGGACAGCCTTCAAGGTATACGGAGACAACCAGGGCATTGTTGAAGGATGGAGGGCAGGTAGGAGCAGAAACTCACAGGCCAACAGCGTCTTCTGTAGAGTTCATGAGGTCCTGGAAAAAGTGGAGTGCCGTGTCGTCGCTCGATACGTTGAATCAGCCAACAACCCAGCCGACGGCCCCTCCAGGGGGGTATTCCCATCAGCCGACAAGCTTATACCAAGCGTCCCGGTTCCTGACGCCGTTCGCCCCTTCCTCATTGAGATGGAAGGTTGACAATGAGACCGGCTCAAGAGGGCAGAGCGCGGGTTCACCAGCCAAGTGGCCTCAGTTAGGCAAGGAGAGGCAGATAGAGCACAGGCCGGCTGGTGGGCATGCCCTGCCGCAGTCGGCGCTACGCCTGCTCTGCCCGGCAAAAGAGAGGTTAGCCAGATGGACACCAATCATGCCAGCGCGAGAAGAGGGCATGTCAGGTGCCCAACAACATGTACGAGACGTTATTCAACATGCCTGGGCTGAAAGCACCAAAGCGACTTATGGATCTGGGCTTTTGACCTACCACATCTTCTGTGACGCCAATGATATCCCCGAGGAAAAGAGAGCGCCAGCCAGCTCCCAAATTATATCAGAGTTCGCGTCCACCATTACAGGCCAGTATTCGGCCACTACAGTGTTGAATTACATAGCTGGGGTGCGGGCGTGGCACGTCTTACACAGGCTAGATTGGACCCCAAAGGACGATGAACTCGATGCCATTTTGAAAGCAGCGCAAAAACTTGCCCCAAAGAAGGCCAGGTGCAAACCGCGGCAGCCTTTAACCACGGACGATATCCGGGTGATAAGAGCGAGATTGGACCTGGACAACAATGAGCAAGCAGCGGTCTTTAGTTGCTTGACCACCACGTTTTACTGCACCGCATGGCTAGGAGAGTTCACCATCACAAACCTTAAGAGTTTCGATGGACAGGTACACGTCAAGCGGGACGACGTCAGGAACGAAGTAGACCGCCAAGGGAGGAACATGATGGTTTTCCGGCTGCCAAGGACCAAGATGGCACCTGACGGGGAAGAAGTGTTGTGGGCACCTCAAACTGGACCCACCGACCCGGAGTGGGCCTTCAAACACCATCTGGAAAAGAACGACCCCCCGCTGGATGGCCCACTCTTCGCATATAAGGCAGGCAACAGTCACAAGCCCCTTACAAAACAACGATTCTTGAAGGTGGTAGCCAGAGCAGCTGCGGAAGTGGGGTTGCCCCATCTGCAGGGACACAGCATTCACATAGGAGCGACACTCGAGTATCTCCTACGCGGAGTACCATTTGAAGTGATGAAAACCAAGGGAAGGTGGGCTAGTGATGCCTTTCAAGTTTATCTGTGCAAGCACGCCCAGATATTAGCGCCGTACATGCAGGCGGAGCCAGCAGTCCACGACGAGTTCATCAGGCTCACAATGCCCTGCTTACAATGAGCCCACGGGAGACACAAAGTAAGTTGCCCTCCTCCTATTGGTACAGGGTTCGAGGCTCGCTCGCTGCATCATTGGACTCCTACTGTTGTGGGAATGCAGCTCACCTCTCACCTTCGGCAGGTCTCGGCCAGAAAGTGCTTCACGCTTTACCCACCCCATGCACACTGCTCAGCAGATCAATAGCACATCATAGGACAATCATTACCATCATAGCATAGTAATCATGCACATAGACTCCTCATTAGCATATATAACGGATTACCCCTAATCGTGCATATATGAAACAGTTCGACAAGTCATGCCGAGCAACGGCAAAGATGGAAGATACACCCCATGTTTCACGCCACCATCCTAACTCTGTATAATGAAATGGACATCCACAGACCTAATAACACCCAACTGCCACCTGACCTTATCAATGGCGCAGAAGAATACGAAGTTGAAGCAATAATAGCTCACCAATCAACCCGTGGATGCCACTATCAATATTTGATCAAATGGAAGAACTTTGACAGTTCTAATAATACCTGGGAACCAGAACACAATATCACTAATGCGGAAGAACTATTACAGGAGTATAAGAGAAGGAAGAAACTCACTTAAGAGCTTTCATCCCTACTTTCCCCCACATGTCTAACCAACGAGAAATCCTCCGCACCATCACAGACTTTGCCTTCACCACCCTGACCCCAGATGACTCCCCATTATCCGTTCAACGTTCTGCCTCTCCCTCCATGGCTTCTGAACAAGACCCGAATGACTTTTATGTCAACGAACTCAGCAACTGCATCAACACCACGAATGCAGAAGCCCCCACCATCATACAAACATCACAGCATTGCGCCCCCCCCTGACTATACCTCAGATCAAAATGCTGACACAATATTACCAGTTGATGAGCGTTCGAATGGAGCTTCAGTTGCTCATCCACTCATCAGAGTCTGTGACAACACAGATTCTCACATGTCTAGTCAACAAAGCACTGCCACACAAGCAGCTGCTCCCCCTCCTGAGGATGTTAGCACCCCTCGCACATTCAATACAGAAATTACAGAAGAGGATAAACGACTTGGATATGTCACCAATCCTTCTGGGTTCTATGATAGGGACCCATTTACAACCATCACCAGATTCAACCAACCCACCTACAAGAACATCAGGGATCGCGTCCAAGCAACAATTGCCTATGGAAGAATCCCCATAGCTACCGAAATGCAGGAACAGATCATCTGGATCTGGTACCTGATCTTACAGCACAAAGTACTCGCAGCCCTAGTGGCTTTAGCAACGGCCAACTGGAATTTCAACGCCGTTAACTTGCTTGAGACCATTGCGAATCTCAGCAAAATGATCTGGCCAATAGAAACCACTGATGGACCGAACCTTTTACAACTCACGGTCAACCTCCTACATCAACTCATCCACGCAGACATAGAGCGATACATAATCCCTGCCATAGAGGAAGTACGCTGACATACAATCACAGTCTCTCATATAGAGACTAATATCCAGCAATTTCTTAAACACCCAACCTGTGTTATGAACGGTCACCTTTGTTACATATCACATGACATTATCCCACCTTCGTATACATATGTTTACCTCCTTCCATGCTTCTTACTCATCCTTCTGGACTATTCTATGTATGACTCAGACAGGCTATTATTAGTACTCTGTAAACATATATAAACCCCAATGAAAGACTAAGGGAACTCAGTCGAGTTCTCTTAGGGTTTCCCTCAGACAACTTAGTGTCGACACGATACAACTCTCTCTCCTCTCCATTCTCTTCTCTCTCTTAGTCCTTCACGGACTTAAGCTATTCTACCTAAGTTCTTACTCAGACTCTCAGCATTGTGTCACACGGCCTGAGGTGGTCTTAACAGTAGAACTCGACTCCCCCATACCTGTGCCGTTGGCTGTCATCACAACGCCAAAGGCTGAATAAAGGAATACCACCATATCAGCGATCACCCCCAGCACAGAGGACACACCAACATCACAACCATCTATTCAGGAGGAACCACACGTCTTTGGGCCTCCACCCATACAACTAGCTACACAGCATCCATTAACCCTCAACCCCAATAACCTCTTTAACTCTGACACAGAGCTTATCGGAGAGCCGCTACCCATATATTCACCACCACCACCACCATTTCACATGGCCCAGAATCAACAACCACAATTTCCCCAAGACCCGAATCAAGGGGAAGGAGAAGGAGAAGATCAGTTGCCATATCCGCTTACCCCATCTCCCCCACCAGCCGGACCAGGCAATGGAATGGGAGCACAGGTTGTACCACCAGCGCAAACACCAAATTTGCAGAACCTCATGCAAACAATACTGGAACGGCAACAGGCGATGCAGCAGATGCAGCATCAGATAAATGAAATCTTCAATTCCCAGCACCCACAGTCAGTCTATGCACCACAGCCCCAGGCTCCAATTACAGATTTTGGGTTTGGAATGAGCAGTCATAACGCCCCTACCTTCGGATTAGAAACCATATCAAAGACCAAAATAGATGCCGCCAAACCCGAACCATATGATGGAAGCCACGAAAAGCTAGAATCGTTCATTATAGCATGTCGGTTATTCATAACGCTCAAACTAAGAGACACTACCGAAGCAGAAAAGGTCTCTTGGGTTCTGTCCTATGTTACTGGAGTAAATTCGGTGTTATGGAGAGACAACCTAATGAAGGAACAGGAGCGAGGAAGCCGAACCTTTCCAAGAACTGTTACCGACTTGTTCTATCAACTTCGGGAACAATTTGGAGATAGGGATGAACAAGTCATGGCTATCAACAAGTTAAAAGTAATCCAGCAGGGACAAAAAGACACACAAGCCTACACTCAGGATTTCAAAAACTATGCCATAAATTCAGGAATGGACCGAATTGCGTTAAGAGAGATGTATAAAGAAGGATTGAATTTCGGATTGCGGAGAAGAATCTTGGAAATGGATGCGGTACTGGCAACCTATGAAGATTGGGTACAAACGGCGGAAAGACTGGATCGGCAATGGAGACAAGCGAAAGCCAAGGAAGCATATTATAAGCAAAGAGCAAACCGAGGAGCATCCAGCATGCAGAAACCTACCAATCCTTCCAATACGCAACAACCAAAGCCCCCTGCGACAAGTAGCAACCAACCATGCCCGACACAGACAGCCAATAACTATAATCGGCCTTGGACCCGACCCAATAATCCAACTCAAAACCGCCCTCAAGGAAACCCAAATCCAGGAGTACAAGGAGGAAGAGGAGCACCCATGGATATAGATCGAAACCAACGACCCCCAATGCGATGCTACAAGTGTGGGAAAATTGGCCATATGGCTCGCAACTGCCTATCCACCTTAGACGTACGAGCCATGACTTACGACGAAATGAAGGAACATTTCAACAAGCCTAACGAAGATGAACAGGCGAAGGAACAGGGAAAAGAAGAGGAGAGTCAGCCAGGCCTCAACTGAACTCTCATAACAGGTACTCGGATTTGGACATAGAGACAGTAATAGACTCAGATAGTGAGACAATGGTCTCCCCGTCAGAGGCGTCCTTTGGGGATTGCAACCTAAAGCGCGGTCACACAGGAACCCAAGTGACGCTTAATTCCTCTAAAAAATCAAATAAAAAACTATTGTCCACCGAAACACCGAGGCACTTCATCCGTGCATTGGGGCTTGCAGGAGAAGTAACAATGAATGTTGTTATAGAAACGCTGGATACTCATCGGCAAATCAAAACAACAGCCCTATTAGATTCGCAGGCAACAGGAATGTTTGTCGATCCCCGGTGGGTCGTCAAACATGGAATCAGAATGAGAAAATTGGAAAAAGCAATACCAGTCAGAAACGTGGATGGAACCATGAATAAGGGAGGAAGCATACAACAAGAGGTGGACATGATCATGCACTACCAGGGGCACCACGAATTAGCCACCTTTGAAGTTTGCGACCTAGGGAAAACCGACATGATTATAGGATCAACCTGGCTACACTGGCACAATCCAGAAGTAAACTGGGTAACAGGAGAAGTAAAGCTAGAGCAATGCCCCCGATCTTGCGGATTCCGGAAAAAGGAATTTACCAAGCAAAAACAAATCGAATGGAGAAAAGCACAAAGATGGGAGTTAATGAACTACCTATATGAAAAGGAAAGAGAAGCAGACTTCACTTTTTGGTTAGAACAGAAAAGGGAAGAAGATAAGGAGTTAACGTGGATAGAGGATATCAAACATCCTCGACATTATCATAACGATAAATACCCCTTCGTTCCACTCAACTACATTAACGAAGCGCCAGAATGAGTACACCCTAGGCAGGGAAGCCAGGGAAGCATACAGAAAATGAAAAGATGGATAGGAGCGGCGGACATCAGCACGGTACCCTCGATTTTCCATCAATATTTATCGGTATTCGAGAAGCAAGCATCTGAAAGAATGCTGGTTAGGAAACCATGGGATCACGCCATAGAACTGAAAGAAGGATTCACCCTGAAAAAGGGAAAAGTGTACCTGTTGTCACCTGACGAACAGCATGAGGTACAAGAGTTCCTGAAGGATCAGCTCAAAAAGGGATACATCCGCCCATCAAAATCACCACAGACATCACCGGTGTTCTTTATTGCAAAAAAGGACGGAAAGAAACGAATGGTGCAGGACTATTGGCACATTAACGAAGGAACCATCAAAAATAATTATCCATTACCATTGATATCGGAATTAGTCGACAAAGCAGGCAAGGCCAAAGTCTTCACTAAAATGGATCTATGATGGGGATATAACAATGTCCGAATTAAGGAAGGAGACGAATGGAAAGCAGCCTTTACTACATTCCAGGGCGCATACAAGCCACTCGTAATGTACTTTGGGCTAACCAACTCTCCCGCAACATTTCAAATGATGATGAACAATCTCTTCAAAGATCTTATAGACAAAGGAAAAGTAATCATTTACATCGATGACATCCTGGTGTTTACGGAAACAGAGGAAGGACACGATGAGATCGTATTAGAAGTATTAAAACGACTTCACGAGAACAATCTTTTCCTCAAACCAGAAAAATGTGAATGGAAGGTGAAAGAAGTAGAATTCCTGGGGGTAATATTAGGACCCAATGGAATACGAATGGATCCAAAAAAGGTCAAAGCAATATTAAACTGGCCGACTCCAAAATCTGTAAAAGATGTTCAATGGTTTATGGGACTTGCCAATTATTACCGAAGGTTTATAGAAGGGTTCGCAAAGATAGCAACCGCATTACACAAATTGGTAAAAAAGGACCAACAATGGGGGTGGACCACGGAAGCAGAGAACGCATTTCAGACCCTCAAGAATCAATTTACTACTGCACCACTGCTGGTTACACTGGACGCAAAACATCAGCTCCGCATAGAATCTAATGCTTCGGATTATGCTACTGGCGGCATTCTCTCAATGCTTTGCGATGATGGCAAATGGCGTCCGGCCGCTTTTCTTTCTAAAGCGCTTAACGAAACGGAAAGGAATTATGATGTTCACGACAAAGAAATGCTGGGCATCATGCGTTGTTTAGAAGCTTGGCATCATCATTTAGAAGGTGCACCACTCCAATTCACCATCTGGACAGATCATAAAAATCTAGAATATTTTATGAAAGCAAAAAAATTAAACTGTCGACAGGCGCGGTGGGCCCTTTATTTATCACGTTTCGATTTCAAACTGGAACATAAGGCGGGCATTACCATGACAAAGGCCGACGCTCTGTCCAGGAGGCCAGATCTTAAAGAGGGGATGGAGCTGGACAACAAGAATGTGGTACTGTTGAAACCCGAATTTTTCAAAATCTCGGCATTATGACAAGGGCACTTGTTAATAAATGGCGAAGAGCAGGACATTTTGTCACAAATCCGCCGAACCACAACATGGGATGAGCCAGTACAAAAGGTGGTAGAAGCTATGAAAGCGGCGGGAATCAAGAAAACCGATGACCATGAATGGGAAATGGAGCAGGGATTAGTGCTCAAATTTGGCAAAGTCTATGTACCAGATAAAGAAATGTTAAGAACCAAGCTAATGAAACTACACCATGATGCACCCGTAGCAGGACACCCAGGACAATGGAAAACCACGGAGCTAATTACAAGGAACTATTGGTGGCCAGGAATCACAGTTGACGTTAAAAAATATGTACAAGCATGCGACAGATGCCAAAGGATGAAAACATACCCAGAACCGCCGGCGGGAAAACTAAGACCGAATGAGGCCCCTGCAGCCCCTTGGACGCATCTAACCATGGACTTCATAGTAAAACTGCCACCCTCAAAAGGAAATGACGCGATCTTGGTGGTATGCGACCGTCTTACGAAAATGACCCATTTTATCGCGACTACGGAAGGAACGTCCGCAATAGGACTGGCTACACTATTTAGAGATAACATTTGGAAACATCATGGGTTGCCGGAGTCAATAATATCGGATCGAGGACCACAATTCGCAGCCGCAATGACTAAGGAGCTCAATAAGCTATTGGGTATCCAAACCAGGCTATCTACAGCCTATCATCCACAAATGGATGGACAGACGGAACGAATGAATCAAGATTTGGAAAAATATTTACGAATGTATGTGGATAGGAGGCAGGAAGATTGGGCCAAGTGGTTGGCAACTGCGGAATTCGCTTACAATAACCAAGTCCATGCTGCAACAAAACATACCCCGTTCTTTAGTAACCAGGGACGAAACCCATGAATGGGGATAGAAGTCAGAAGAGATGGAAAACACCCAGCGGCGCAGGAATTTGCGGAGACAATGAAACAGATCCACGAGGAAACAAGAGCAGCGCTAGTACAATCCCAGGAAGTAATGAAACGAAATGCGGATAAACACCGGAAAGACGCTCCGGAATACAAAATAGGAGATAAAGTATGGTTATCTACCAAAAATATACAATTACGAGACCGGCCCACGTGGAAACTGGCAGAAAGATGGATAGGGCCGTACCCGATCAAAAGGGTGATTTCGGAAAACACCATAGAATTGGACCTGCCATTTAGCCAGAATATTCACCCGGTAGTCAATGTGTCTCAAGTACGACCTTACATAAAGCCAACCAGGGGACAGAAAGTAGCACCCCCTCTGCCAGTGGAAATATGAGGAGAACAGGAATATGAAGTAGAAGAAGTAACCAACTCTAGGCTACGAAGAGGAAAATTAGAATACCTAGTGTGTTGGAAAGGGTACTCCGAGGATCATGATACTTGGGAACCCGCGGGGAATCTGAACCACGCCCAGAGCAAAGTCAAAGCATTCCATCAGAAGTATCCAACGGCGATCAGATACATACAAGTGACAGACATGAAAGAAATCCCCTTCCGTCCATATGAAAATTACACGGACCCTGAAACCTGGGAAAAAAGATGGATCCGATGGAAGGGTAAAGGGTTGATGACGGATGTAGAGCTGCGCGAAGTAGGCCATGAGGAAACCGCGACCTATGGTCAAAAGGAGGAAGAAGACCATGAAAACTCATAAAAATGCCCCACCCCTTGCGATATCGAAGAACCACGTCCCCATTACTCGTCTCCTCTCTACACCCTGCGGGCGGAAGTAACTTGATCGACCTAGTACGCCAACGGCAGAAATCTCAGCATATTCGGCTCCAGACTCTCGACCCTAGGCGACGACGATGATTACCAACTCCCGACCCCCCTTCTCTGCCTCATCCCTCTGACGACGAATTCGACCCCAATGACCTCAGGATGCCCTCTCCCTCCTCTGCTCGTATTCCCCCCCCAACCACGAACTGCGGCACCTTGGAAAGAATAATGGATGTACACCAGGCCATATCGGGCCTCCTTCACCACCAATCCTTTGTCACTCTTAATGTTATAACGGAGAACACTTAGTACTACTTGGACTAACAAGACTTGTGGATCACCGACAAGTCCAGCGTCAACAAGTGCCGAGTACCAAATGTAGAGTTCGATGATCTCGCGCACTAGGACTAAGTACACGAGAGTGAGGATGATTAGATTCAGCATGATATGAAGATCCGCTTCAAGTCAAGAGGTTATCAAAAGAGGTGTTTGATCTATAACGACCTAAGTCGAACTTAGGTTCTATCTACTACATCAGGGTCCTTATATACTGGTAAGGAAGTGTCATAAGAAGTACAAAGAAATCATAAGAATGCGTATACAATGACGCGTGTTGATAAACGATGAAGTCATATGGAAGGTGATGGAAGGAAGTGACGTAGAGGTGATGTCATGAATACGTCATAAGTAAGATCGTAGTCCAAGGAGTTAAACGGAGAGAAAAATAAAAGTACAAACAGTATGAACGTCCTGAACACGTATAACTGTAACACTAGCTCCGTTCTGTAGTAAGTTGTCCGCAACTTAACTCTTTTAATAGTAATTGTCCATGACGGGTTCTCTGGTCATATTGGCAATGGCGGCAGGGTCGGATTCGAAAGGGCCGTCGTACTGGTGGTAGTCTTCCATCGGGGAGTCTTCAACGTAAGATGGTGTGCGCGCTTTTCCTTTTCGTTTATAGGCGGGGTTGGGTAAGATTGAGTCGGGCCGTAGAAGGCGGCGTGCATTGTAGTCTTTGTAATCCTGTTCTGTGGCGATACCAAGCATCATTTTGGTCTGAAGGTCGTCCTTGAATGGGTGGCCTAGTTCCTTGGATATCTTCTGTAGTTCAAGGGAAGAGGAGGAGGGTTGTGAGGAAACGAGGTTGTCGTTCCGTCGTTTGACCTCGGCGTTGGACATCGGTTGTCCTGTGACGACGTTCTTGACTGGGCGTTTAGAAAGTGTCGCCTTAATTGTTGGCCTCTTCCTGGTGGTAACTGGAGTGTCAATGTCTTTCGGGTGGTCGATGGTGAGGTGTCCGCAACTGTTGCAGACGAGGCAGCTACGTTTCGGGTTATTACTGGGGGCGATACGGGCATAGGGGCTCTGTGGGGTGACATTTCGATTGGTACCTTGTGGCAGCAAATGAGGTCTGCGATCAGCTGCCGGTAAGGTAGTTGGTGCTGCACTCGGATATAGTTTTCCATGATTACTAAGCTCGTTGATTGCCATAGCGACTGCTTGAGCCTGTGGGTCACCAAACGCAAATCGTGGTTGGCGGTTGTAGGGTAAGGGGAAAACTGTTTCGCATCCCGTGAGTTGTTGTTTTGCCAATCGCTGTATCTTTTCTGCGTGGAATGCCATGTCTGTGGCGTAATCCAGAGCATCCTTCGTGAAGCGTAGAGCTCGGAGCCTGTCAGGGGCGACATAAAGCGGTAGATGCCAGGTCGGATGTAAGAGAAATTGCCGAGTGTTTCTCTCGATGTGAGAGACTGTGATCGTATGTTGGCGTACTTCTTCTATTGCTGGGATGATGTATCTTTCAACATCTGCTCGTATGAGTCGGTGTAAAAGGTCTACTGTGAACTGCAAGAGGTTTGGACCGTCAGCAGTCTCAATGGGCCAGATCATCGTGCTGATGTTGGCTACCGTCTCGATGAGGTTGACTGCATTGAAGTTCCAGTTGGCTGTGGCTAAGGCTATGAGAGCAGCGCGGATTTCATGCTGGAGAATGAGGAACCAGATTTGAATGATCTGTTCCTGGGTTTCGTTGTTCATGGGGATTCTACCATAGGTAACGGTAGCTTGGATGCGGTCGTGGATGTCTTTATATGTGGGTGTGTTGAGTCCGGTGATGGCTGAAAACGGTTCTCTATCATAGAACCCAGAAGGATCGGGGGCATATCCAAGTCGTCGATCTTCTTCTGTAATTTCTGAATTGCGGTTGCGAGGGGTGACAGGGTCCTCAGAAGGGGGAGCAACTGCTTGTGTGGCAGTGCTTTGTTGACCAGACATGTCAGAATCTGCGTCGTCACAGACTCGGATGAGCGGATGAGCAACTGTAGCTCCATTCTGACGCTCATTAACTGGTAATACTGAGTCAGCATTTTGATCTGATGAGTAGTTAGGGGGGGCGCAACGCGATGGTGTTTGTATGATGGTGGGGGCATCTGCATTCGTGGCGTCGATGCGGTTGTTGTGTTCGTCGATATAAAAGTCGTTTGGATCTTGTTCAGACGCCTCGGAGGGGGAGGCGGAATGTCGAATGGATAATGGGGAGTCATCTGGGGTAGGGGTAGTGAAGGCGAAGTCGGTGATAGTGCGGATGATCTGTTGTTGAGATGACATGGGTGTAAAAGTGGGGATGGAAACTTTCAAGCGAGTTTCTTCCTTCTTTTATATTCTTCTAATAGTTCATTCGCATTAGTGATGTTCCGTTCAGGTTCCCATGTATTATTAGAACTGTCAAAGTTCTTCCATTTTATCAAATATTGATAGTGGCGTCCTCGGGTTGATCGGTGAGTGATTATTGCTTCAACTTCGTATTCTTCTGATCCATCGATAAGGTCAGGTGGTGGTTGCGTATTATTAGGTCCGTGGATGTCCGTTTCATTATATGGAGTTAATACGGTGGCGTGAAACACGGGGTGGATTTTCCATTGAGTTGGTAATTTTAGTTTGTACGTTAGCGGTCCTAAGACTTCGCTAATGGGGAAAGGTCCTTCTCGTTTTGGTGTGAGTTTCCGTGATTCATATGGAATGCGTAGATTTCGCGAGTCTAGCCAGACTTTCTGTCCTTTCTTGAAGGGTTTAGAGTGGCGGGTGATTCGTTGTGTCATTTTTAGTCGTGTGAGTTCATGAGCGGCTAGCGCTTCTTCTCTAGCTTTATTTAGCGATTTGAGGTGGTCTTCTGCCGCTGGGGCGGTGATCTTTTCAAATGCTTCGGGAATAGATACGGGGTTCGTTCCG
>QFEO01000257.1:0-21683 GCA_003316615.1 Amanita pseudoporphyria
TGGTTGACAGACGAATCACCCCCCCTCCAGACGACGCCCACCTCGCAGAGCCCTCAACCGCCCATATATGCCTCAGAAACCGGCGCCAGTCTCTCAGCCGCCAACATCCACCTCTCAGAGGCTCGCTAATGCCTGCCTCCTAGACCCTCAGCCTCTACCTTTTCCTCTACCTCTTCTTACCATATATTAATCCTTTGTGGTCTCTCCTATTGCCAGATCAAGAAAAAAATAATTCACGGAAAATTACAGGTTTTTCAACCTCGAATCTGAGCCTGAAGTCCAGTCCAGATTTGCCATTGTCCGCACCGAATCTTAGGTTTAGTCAAGCCAAAAATGGCCAGAGAAAGTAAGGATCGAACGGCCCAGATCTATTAATGGGCTACATTGTTCCAGTTTCCATATAGAAGAACGATAAATATTTTCTCATGGACTCCATACATAATGAGTTCTTGAAGTATATATTTTATATTTGAGCTTATAACCTATTCCGTTTGGTGCGTTTTCCGTAGAACGAACTTAGTCTCAGGACAACTTGAACAGTGTACACTGGCTATTTGTCTTACTACTAACCCGTTGACGCGCATAAAAATGGCAACATACTCGATCACCGTCAAGATCGATGGTCCAACCTTGGAGGCTCTCAAAACCCACAAATGTTATCTCGTCTTTGTTAGGGACTTAGATGTTGATGGTAAAACTCAAGACGGAAATATCGTTTGTACAACCTATTCGTGGGACCTGCTATCCGCACGTCAGACGTTTGGGATGGCGGAATCATGTTATGTATCCACAACGACCATGGATTTCGAAGTGAGCGCATATATTCGCTAGTTGACACGCCCAGCCTTCTAACATACAAAATCATGTAGGGCGGCAATCCAGTCAGTTCGGACCCTGCTACTCAGATAGCTGTGAGGCCTGGTGTGACGGTCACCATCAAAGAGATTATGATCATAGTAACGGGGCACGCCAACCAGGACATGCCTATCACAGTTCTAAACCAGTGGAAAGAGGATGCCCTCATCATCGTCGCTTACAAGAACTTAGACGGTCTCACATTCACTCCCTACTACATCTCTGATCCACTTGGTATGGCCATGGAGGCCAAGTTTACCCCCGTCCCATCTTTCTCCGTTTTGTTTACCTCTGAGACGACAGCCAAGACCATGATTGACATATCTAAAAGCACGACTGGCCACTTTAAATCCGAAGAGGGGAAGACCGAATGTATCGTGGCGTACAGTACGCAGGGGGTACCGGAGACGGAGTATTGGTCGGCCGTTCTACTTGGTTACGAAATGATTGCAGTTTGTATTACAATATTTCAATTTGAATTTTTCTGTGTGATCTTTTCAACTCTTAGCTGTTAGGGATGCGCTCGCAGTTATGGATGTAACGAATAGCAACACCAAATTTCCGTGACAAACACGCACTTTAGGAGTTCCTGAGGAGCCGACCGTGAGTTAAGAGTCCAGCGCGATTCATGTTCCAGGGTTAGGAACCAAGGAGCTCACGACAGACAAACCTATCCCCGAGTCACCACAACAAAGACAGTTTGGCCTTCCCCAATCTTTAGCTGGTCAACCGATTACAACTTAAAGCCAATTTCAGGCTTAATAATCCACTGGAGGATGAAGGCCGCTACATAACATGATATTGATGAATTCAATTCCGTAACTGTAATGGAACATACGCATGTCACTGATAATTCCTCACCTGAGCTATCCCGCGAGATAGGACCACTCGATGTGGAACATCCCCTCTAGTCGTTCTGCGGTGATCACAAAGATACAATGGATCATCAGATGGAACCGTGGTTTAGTACGTATGACAGCTGCTTCGCCGCCACTAATAGAGCGGCTGGTCGAAGCGATTTATTAAACGTTCGTACACTTACTATGTCATCAAGTGGAAGACCATATCAGGCCATCTGGAATCTTGCTGGGCGGCGCCGCGAATTCTCCTCACGTTGGGCGTCCATACGTACTTGCGGAAGTCTCAGGCCCCAGGGCCTCTTGTACGTATCTTCCATTCTTTCGCAACTGTCAACACCCAATGGAGAAAGCGTCATTTTTGTTCATTTGTCCTGCATTTGAAATTTTTCTCCAATTTTTTCAAGGCTAGGTAACAGCATGTATGGGATGGCAAATACTTGGAGATGGGTCGAAGAGCGAATCGATTAGTGGAGGACTCGAAGCGTCATGCTCGTGATTGATTGATCCGGAGCATGCGTGGGACTTTCTACTTTGAGCTTCATAGACATGCTCCATTATCATGTTGAACGTTGGAAGGTCCGACTTTTGATATAACTTATGACAGCTGATTGCTATCTCACTAACCATCAAGAAAATGTCGTGAGTGGTTACACCCAAGTATCACTGGGCCTGACGAGACTCAAGTAAAGCCAGGAAAAAAAGGGTGCTTCGTGCGGGAAGACGTTTTGCTTGTGGCCCGAATCCTTCAAGTGGATGATGATTCGCCAAAGAGGACACGATATTCTCTTAGGGTGCCCAACGAAGTCTGAGTTGGCGAGTGGACAACGACGGGAAGATTAAGGTTGATGAATCATTACCAAAGGTCGGCGTTGGGCATAAGATCGTCAAGAATCACTCCAGATCTTTGCGGCCACCCACGCTCAGTGCGTACCTAGTGGGATCTGACCAAGCGCGAGATCCTAGCAATACGAGAATAGAGGTGTGCGGCACCTTGTGGTGAAAAAAGGGGTGCCTCGGGCGATGCTTGCGGCCGGGGCCACACAAGTAGACAATTCACTAAAGAGGACACGATTATCGGGATGCTTAACGAGGCCTAGGTTGGCGAGTGGACAACAACTCCGATCGAATAGAAATTTCAATCACCGAAAACATATAAAACCTGGTCTGCTTTTGAGCACTATCAGCAGAACGAACTTCGTTCCTACTACACTCCAAACCACCTGAGCACTGTACGCTGGCCGCTAGCTTGTTCCTCACTGTCAACTCATGCTTTTCACAGACCATCGAGATGACCGAATATTCAATCACCGTCGAAGTCGAGGCCAACACCTTAAAGGATTTGTTGGACGGCGAATACTATCTCGCCATTGTTAGGGACATGGGTGATGCTGGCCGACTTCAACGTGGAAATATCGTTTTTGCCTCCTTCAGTCCGTTGCTTAACGATCTGAACAGGCTATCGGCCAGTCAGACGTTTAACTGGACGGAAGAATATTCAATCTACGCAACGGAAAGTGGTTTCCAAGTGAGTGGATGTATTCGCTACTTGATGCACTCAACCATCTAACATCCACAATTATGTAGGCTGGCAATCCGGTCAGTACGGGCACAGAAGACAAAGGCTTAAAGCGCGGCCAGACGGCCAACATCCAACTCGGTGATACCACCGTAGATGGGATTCCCGACAACAGCAAGCCTCTCACAGTGATAAACAATTGGAAGAACCGCGCTCATATTGTCGTCTCGTGCGTGGACCCGGTCAGCGGGGAACTCAGCCCCCACTACATCTCTAAAGTGCGCACCTTGCAAACCGAGAGCTTGCTTACCCCGGTCCAATCTTTTACCGTTTATTTCGATCTCAACGTGGAGACAAAGTCCATGACTGACTATTCCAAGACCGCGAGTGGCCACTTCCAAATAACAACGGGGAAAAAGGATTGTACGGTACGGTACGATAGCTACGCGGATGAGGGCAGATCGCACTGGACAGTAATTGAGAATGCTGTGGTCATTTAGTACTTGGTTATGAAATGATCTTGAGGCTTGTAGTTCTGTACGATGGTCATGCAATGTGTATTTTTTGTTGCGAACTTTTACAACTCCCAATCTGCGTTGGCTGAAGGGGCGCGCTTGCGTTCATGGACTCCAACACATCACACGAGGCAAGAACTTGTCTTGGGAATCACCGGGGCTAGCCGCAAGTGGCTCACGGTTATGAACTGACGATAATCACTCTCGAGTCGGTTTGGCCTTCTCTTACCCTTGTCACAAGCAATTGTATTTTCCACTTTAAGCTTATGGATTGGCTGGAGGGTGAGGCCACTATGTAGCATGGCATCGACGAGTTGAATTCGGTAAATAAAGTAACACGAACAAGAAAAATGTAAATATTCTAATGAATGGGTATGACTTGTTACTGTGGAAGAGTAGGTGAGGCACCTGTATAAGAGGGGGTGGTGGGTCTGTGAGATGTGCGTGGGCCGCGCACCGTCCGCGGAAGCGACCGCGGTGGACAGACGCATCCTGGCATACGGAACATGGTCTATGATTGGCAGGCATCAACACAAGAAGAGCACGAGGAGCACGAGGATGGCTGTATGCCCCATTTTTGGTCGGCGAAGCTAGCCGACCGCCGGAAAGGGTCCAGCCGACCAGCGTGACTAATATGAAACCATGGCGTGACACCGTCACAATCGGCGTAGCGTTGTTTGGCCGAGCGGAAATGGCCGAAACCTGATGCAGTCATCTTTCCAAGCCATCGATAGACACCCAAAGCGATGCTGAAGTGTTAAACTATAGACTGTTATTGCCATAAATAACTTCAATTGGCTACTGTCAACTCTCCCGTCCTTTTTCCTTCTGACAACACAATCTCGTCCGATCCAAGTTGAAACTGGGCGGAACACAACACTTTGAACAAGAATCGTAGGCCATCCCATCCGATATAGAGCCCCTCCAGATGCCCGACTCACCATCTCTTTTCTTCAGCGGAAATCATCACTGGCACCCCATCCAATACCATCTTAACAACGTTCAAAGCTGCGACAGGCCCATAGGACACTCAACGTGAGACCTAAGAATACTTTCCATTACATTTCATGACATATACAGAGACGGTAAGCAGAAACAGGGCACAAAAGACATCGATATCCATGACGACGAATAAAAAGTGGGTCCGTCAAGTATCATATAGACGTTACGCCGATGACGATAGGTTATTTCGTGCGTGCACCACGAGTAACAAGGTCCCTGTATAACCAACGTGGCGTTTAAACTCAGAAAGAAAGACAAGACTAGTAGCCACTCAACGTACGTCGGAACAAGTTTGACTATCATTTCCTCGGAGGAGGATGGTATCTCCAGTATGACTTCGACTGATATGAGAGGCGCACTTCGTGCTCATCTTGGTTGAACGAAAAAGGAAAAGGCTTGGTTACGTTCTTATTGAAGATAGTACCAGGGGTCAAGCTTGCATCCCAGAAGACGCCAAACTCGGAACCCCGGTTCAGTGTGTCCCATGAGCCGTTGACACGCGGATCCGAAATGAAGAAGGCAGGGCGATTCGAGGTCTTAACACCGATACGGGCGCGTACTCCCAGTGATTTTGGACGTAGATAGGCTTCTCAGACTCAGGGTCATTAGAAACATCGCAATCGTCTCGGTCGAGAACGGCCGTCTGACCGGGCTGAACACCGTTGGGGGTCTGGAAAGGCTTTTTGAACTACATGATAATTATTAAGATGAACCAACTCGTGTGAGGACACCAAACCGACCTCGAAGAAGTTTGTTTCGAAGATTTCGAATTTATCGTCCCACTTGAGCTCTATTCCTGTTTTAAGGTCGCTGTAGGCAACCATTATGTAGACAACGTTTCCTGGCAATTCCTCTCCGTTGAACATCATTCCTCTAGTAAGACAGAGATTATATTTTCCCTTCTTTAACTGCTCCAAGGCTAGAGGTCCGATGCGGATTCTGAGAATATATCAGGTCTCGGACATCTTGTAGGTTTCGAACCAGGTGTGACAGTGTGACCATGGTGGTGCATGATGTTTATTTTTTTTTTCATATAAACATAAAGACATATAGTCGACTTCAAAACACACTGCGAAATGGAAGCTTGATACTACTACAGCACGCTTCTGTCTGCCTGTCTCCGCGCTGCTGGTTGACAACACCCTCTCCAACGTCCACATCGACGCCCGCCTCGCAGAGCCAACGCTTGCCTGGGTCAGCCTCCCAGCCGCCAACGTCCACCTCCCACGGGCTTGCTAATGCCTGCCTCCTAGATGGTATGCCTGCACTACCTCCACCTCCACCTCTTCTTATCACGTATTGTTCCTTTGCTGTCTCTCCTATTGCTAGATCAAGAAAAATGAAAACAAATTACAGGTTTTTCAACCGCCTGGAGTCCAGGTTTGCCGCCGGAGAAAGTAAGGATCAAACGGCATGAATCTATTAATGGGCCACAATAGATCTTTCTTATGGACTTGTTCCAGTTTCCATATGGAACAATAGATTTTTCTCATGGACTAGTCTCCATACAGAACGAGTTCAAGTATTTATTTGAACTCATAACCTATCCTGTTTGGTGCGCTTTCCGTAGAACGAACTTAGTCTCAGGACAACTTGAACAGTGTATACTGGCTACTTGTCTTACTATTAACTTGCTGACGCGCTTTTCAGACCATAAAAATGGCAACATACTCGATCACCGTCAAGATCGATGGTCCAACCTTGGAAGCTCTCAAAACCGACAAACGTTATCTCGTCTTTGTTAGGGACTTAGATGTCGATGGTAAAACTCAAGACGGAAATATCGTTTGTGCGACCTATTCGTGGGACGCGCTATCCGCACGTCAAACGTTTGGGATGGCGGAATCATCTTATGTATCCGCAACGACCGTGGGTTTCAAAGTGAGCGCATATATTCGATAATTGATACACTCAACCGTCTGACATACACAATCGTGAAGGACGGCAATGCAGTCAGTTCGGACACTACTCCCCGGGCAGCTGTTCAGCGTGGCCAGACGGCCACCATCCAAGAGTCTTCGACCCCAGTCACGGGGTACGCCGACAAGCACATGCCCGTCACAATTCTAAACCACTGGAAAAAGGACATTCACACTATCATCGCTTTCAAGAACTTAGACGGTAGTACATTCACTCCCTACTACATTTCTCTTCCACTCGATGTGGACGCCAAGGCCAAGCTTACCCCCGTCCCATCTTTCTCCGTTTTGTTTACCTCCGAGACGACAGCCAAGACCATGATTGACATATCTAAAAGCACGACTGGCCACTTTAAATTCGAAGAGGGGAAAACCGAATGTATTGTGTCGTACACTACGCAGGGGGTACCGGAGACGGAGTATTGGTCGGCCGTTCAGAATGCTAAGAAGCTTAATTAGTACTTGGTTACGAAACGATTTTCCATTGCAGTTTGTAGTACAATATTTCAATTTGAATTTTTCTGTATGATCTTTCCAACTCTTAGTTCACCTTGGCTGTCCAAGGATGCGCTCAAGGTTGCGGACGTAGATTTGACGTAACGAACGTCAACACGTGAAATTTGATCTTGAGGAGCGGACCATGAATTACGACTCCGGAGCGCGGTTCATGTTGCTGGGCTGGGAATCAAGGAACTCACGACGAACAGGCCTATCACCGAATCACCGCAACAAAGGACGGTTTGACCTTCCCCTATCTTTCTCCAGTCAGCCGATTGCAACTTAAAGCTCATTACAGGCTCAATAATCCACGGTAACACGGCATTGATGAGTTCAATTCCGTAAACTGTAATGGAACATACATATGTCATTGATCCCTCACGGAGCTATTATCGCGAGATAGGACCATTCGGTTTGGAATATCCTTTCCAGTCGTTCTGCAGTGATCACAAGGATGCAATAGGTCATCAGATGGCGTGCTTTAGTACGTATGACAGCTGCTTCGCCGCCACTAATAGGACGGTTGGTTGAAGCGATTGATGGAACATTCGCAACTACTCCAGTTCCGATACTAATAATTAGGGTAAAATTGGAAAATTCTTCCCGACCATCTCCAAGCCTGACAGGAGTCTTGTCGGTTGTCATCAAACCCCAAGCGGAAGGCCATATCAGACCATCTGGAATCTTGCTGGGGAAGGATAGGTGCCACGAGTTTGACGTCGAAACGTCTGTCAGTTTTCAAATTCTTGGCAGGCCTCAGGGCTTCTTGTACGTCCCTATCTTCTACTCATTCCAACCGTCAACACCCGATGGGGAATAATCTTGGTGAAGTGTCATTTTTGTTCATTTGCCTAGCGTATGTACATTTAAATCATTTTCTAATTTGCTAGATAACAGTGTGTTTGGGATGGCAAACACTGGGGGGGGGTAGGTCGTCAGTTAGTGATCGTCATGATCGAGATCCGTGATTGATGATCGATGATCGATGATCCGTGGGACACGTGTGAGTTTCCACATTGAGTTTGATTGCGGCGCTCTTTAATTGTGGTTATGCTGACTTCTGATGTGACTTATGACAGCTGATTACTATCTCGTTAACCATCTAGAAAATGTCATGAACGACGCCCAAATATCACTGAACCTGAGAAAACTCGAGTAAAGCCAAGAAAAAAGGGTGTTTCGTGCGGTGGACACTTCGCTTGTGGGGAAAATTAAGATCGGCGCTGAACATGAGGCCGTCAAGAATCACCCCAGATCTTTGCGGCCAATTTGCGGCAACCCGTACTCAGTGCGTGTCTGGTGGGACCTGACCAAGTGTTGGATCCAAGCGATATGGAAATATAGATGTGCCGTAACTTTTGGTAAAAAATGGGATGCATCGTGTGGCAGACGTTTTGCCTGCGGTCAGGGCCACACAAATAGATGATTCGCCAAAGAGGAAACAACTATCAGGATGCCTAACGAGGCCTGGGTTGGCGAGTGGCCAACATCTCCGATCGAGTGGAAATTTTGATCACTGAAAACATATAAAACCTGGTCTGTTTTTGAGCACTATCAGCAGAACGAACTTCGGACTACCTGAGCACTGTATGTCTGCCGCTAGCTTGTTCCTCACCACCAGCTCACTCATGCTTCTCACAGACTATCGAGATGACCGAATACTCAATCACCGTCAAGGTCGAGGCCAACACCTTACAGGATTTGTTGGATGGCGAATATTATCTCGCCATTGTTAGGGACATGGGTGATGCTGGCCAACTTCAACGTGGAAATATCGTTTTTGCCACCTTCAGTCCATTGGCCGGCGATCCGCACAGGTTATCCTCCACTCAAACGTTTAAGTGGACGGAAGATTATTCAGTCTACGCAACCGAAAGTGGTTTCCAAGTGAGTGCATGTATTCGCTACTTGATGCACTCAACCATCTAACATCCACAACCATGTAGGCTGGCAATCCGGTCAGTACAGGCTCTGAAGATAAAGGCTTAAAGCGCGGCCAGACAGCCGACATCAAACCCGCTGCGACCACCGTAGATGGGATTCCCGACAATAGCAAGCCCCTCGCAGTTATAAACAATTGGAAGAACCGCGCCCATCTTGTCCTCTCGTGCAAGGACTCTGTCAGCGGGGAACTCACCCCCCACTACATCTCTAAAGTCCGCACCTTGCAAACCCAGAGCTTGCTTACTCCGGTCCAGTCTTTTACCGTTTATTTCGATCTCAATGTGAAGACAAAGTCCATGACTGATTATTCCAAGACCCCGAGCGGCCACTTCCAAATAACGACAGGGAAAAAGGATTGTACGGTACAATACAATAGCTACGCGAATCAGGGCGTGCCGCACTGGACTGCGATTTCGAATGCTGAGGTCATTCAGGATGATTAGTACTTGGTTATGAAATGATTTGGAAGTTTGTAGTTCTGTACGATGGTCATGCAATGTGTATTTTTTGTTGTGATCTTCTACAACTCCTAATTCCCAAAGCATCAAGCGAGGCAAGGACTCGTCTTGGGAATCACCACTGACAATAATCACTGTCGAATCGGTTTGGCCTTCCCTTACCCTTACCACAAAGCCATTGCGTTTTCCACTTCAGGCTTATAGATTAGCCGGAGGACGAGGCTACTACGTAGCATGACATTAACGAGTTGAATTCGGTAAATAACGTAACACGGACAAGAAAAACATAAATAAAAGTGTCAGACGAAAACATGCCTACCAATGGATATGCCGAGCAAAGTGATGACTATTCTAATGAACGGGTATGACTTGCTACTATGAAAGAGCAGGTGGAGCAGGTAGCTCTTGCAGGGAGGCGGGTAGGGCAGATTTGAGGATAGTTTGTCTGCAGGGGCAGCGCCGGCAGGGAAATAGTTCTAGATGGTGAAGGAGGCTCGATGGCCCTGCATGCGAGGCATGGTACACTCAAGGATGGGTAGAGGAAGAAGGGGGATTGTGGCTCCTAGGCGAAGAGATGGCCGGCATGCCTTTGGGTGGAAGTACGAACAAGCGGTAGGTGGTCGAATCCTTACCCATAGAAACAGCGAGGGCGGGCGATGGGGGGTTTCCTGTATATGAAGGAGCAGTGGGTCTTCCCGTATAGTACATGCGCACCGTCCGCAGAAACAACGGCGGTGGACGGACGCATCCTCGCGTACGGAACGTTGTCTGCATTCGGCAGGCGTCAACCGGGTGTTGGTAGTAGATCCACACACATGGTGGAGAAGAGGACGAGTTCAAAGCTCCTGTGGGGGCTATCAACGAGGCTGAATCCGAGAAGGCGGTGCACGCTTGTCCCCGCGGTGGTCTCGTCAGTCATGGTTTGGCATTGGTGGCTGTGCCATCCAATGGTCGTAAATACTGAATGCAACACACCGGCAAGTAACTTCTAGCCTCGTCCCTACCATCGCAGTGTTTCGCTGGCGGAAATAAAGTGGCTGGTGTCAGGTACGCACATCGGGAAAACCGATCCGAGTCGCCGATAAGAGGGGTAATATATAATATATAAACCCTTCCTTTCGAGGACACTCTGCAGAGCAGACGTCTTCTGTACTCCAGACAACCCCATACGCTTACGGTGCGCTGTCTACTCATTCCTCCCTGTCAACTCAATCATGCTGTGTTCTAGACTATCGAGATGGCCGAGAATCTAGACGGGATCACCAAGATAATCACCGTCAACGTGACGAACAGCAACACTTTAAAGACGCTCATTGACGGCAAATACAGTCTCTGTCTCGTCAAAGACGTAGTATTGGATGGCACACTTTCACACGGAAATGTTGTTTTTGCCACAATTCCGCCAGACGGTCTACAGGCATTTATGGTTTTGAAGTGGGTGGAAAATTATCAAGTCTTCGAAACGACTCAGGATATCATCGTAAGCGCATGTATTTCCTAGCTGATACATTCGGCTAACATATACATTCATGTAGCCTGGCGAGCAAGTCAGGTACGACACACTTACGCCAAACCTTCAGCCAAACCAGAAAGTCACTTTCCTCGCAGACAAAAAGTTCACACTCGAAGGGGATCTCCTGCCTGGCCGTCCGCTGACAGTTGTGAATGGATGGACAGATAGCGCCTGTGTCGGAGCCAGATGCTATAATCCCAATGACAAGGGAAAAGACAAGTTCTTTACTTACTACCTCTCACCTGTGCGCGCCTACCGACAAGCGAGTGAACTTACCCCTGTCCCCTCGTTCGCGGTCTTCTTTTCCTCCAACGTCAAAGTCGGCACCATCATCGATTTATCTCACACACCTGTTTCTAACAGCCGATTTACATTTAAGAAAGGAATAGATGTTGGCACAGTCTTGTACAGTGACAGGAACGAGAAGGACAAGTATTGGTCGGAAGGTGCGGGTATTGATAAACTTCTTGAGTACTAGTACTTGGTTTGTATGAAATGATTTCTTGAGGTTTGTAGTTGAATGTTCACAATAAATCCCAGTTCAACGTTCACACCAATTTAGAGACCGCACAATTTTTATCTCCGTTCCGTTCCATTTAAGACGCGGTAGGTTCCGTGATACAATCAGACAAACGTAATAAACTAACAATATATTTGACCCTGCCATGCGAAGTAGCAGGCCGCATCCAGTAAGTCGCATTCATCATCCCAGCCTTTTAACATCACCATGGGTTATGAACAATGGGTTGTATTCCGTATTATAAACCGCGATCCCTTCGATGCGCTCGTCATCAAGGATGTTAAAACCAACTTCGGCAAAATCCACGAGAATGGTGAGTGTCTAATGACTGCAGGTCTCCTTGGGCATACAGTTCTCATAGGCTGGGTTTCCAGGTAATAAAGATAAGGAAATCGGAGTATCCGCTGTTGAAGGGAAGATAATCCCAGTAGGCGAGGAGTTCACATTCAGCTCTTGCGGTCGTGACTGGTCTCCAAGCGGCACTGAAGGTTGGTTCAACCTCTATACCAATGGTGTCTTGGTGTGTCGCTGTTATTGGAACTGTCCATATGGCTCGTCCACGAACGAATGGACCATGAATGGTACAACGTTTTATTTTAACTTTCCTTTCATAATTGCATTAACATTGTTCCTCAGATTTCAACACCAAATGGGTGGTTCAATCTGATGGCGCATCTCTGACTGGTGCCTTAGGCAATATCACAATCAAGGCTACCACCGGTGCTTAGGTCGTAGCACTTTGCAAGCCCTATCCCAATAACCTAAATACAAGTCTAACGTGATTACTGTGTGCTATGTGTGATTGAGCGCTATCGCAGGTGTGTCGCCCGGCTGATAAAAATAAAAGGCATACTGTTCTTTGTCGACGTAGCATTAGAAGCCCACATTTAGTTGGGTCCCGTTAGGCACGCTCTACTACGGGCGGCCGCAGACATCAGGGGTGCCGGTGATTCTTGACGACCTCATGCGGCAATGATTCATCAACCATGCGGTATAGCTACCAGAATCACAGTTTAGACCATGTCTCTCTCGGCAACCGTATTCGGTCATGACACTTTCTAGACGGTCAGCGTCAAGTGAGATAATAATTTGGGAAGTTGTTATACTGCCTTGGCCGCATTGTAAAATAATATCGATGTACATACACGGGACAATGAACAAAAATGACACTTCATCAGGATTGACATGCTCCATTCGGTGTTGACAGTTCGAATGAATGATAGTTAGGAACATAAAAGAAGCCCTGAGGATTGAGAATTCCGAAAACTGACAGCATGTACGAACGCAAAAGTGACACTGGGGATAAGCGTAAACAATCGAGATAGACACCGAGGCCGGGAGAGCACGCCGATTGATTAAGTAATGTGTTCAATTGCGTGGCATCGCTTGCGGTAGAGTTTCTTGATTGTCCCGCTGAATTGGTACCTTTTTTCGTCCACCGCTCGACTCGGAATTTGTTGCCCCGTTTCTCTCGCCTTTCCCTTGTTTTCCTACTCCATTGCTCCTCTAACATCTTCTGCGTATCAACGTCAGTGTCCAGAATCACCCCAGATGTTTTACTTTACCAAACGTGGTCTTCTAGTGCAACGTTAACAAAGGCTTGGAATGGAATGTAGACGGGTGAAAGGTTATGTAATCAATTTCCGCAGAGAATCATAGAGGTGTGCCTTAACTTGTGGTACAGAAAAAAAGGGGTGCATCATGCAAGGGACATTTCGCTTGCGGTCCAGGACCCGCAAGCAGATGATTTGAGGAAGAATGTGTCGGAAAATCAGAAAGCTTTTGTCTGGATTGGGTGATCGTCTTTCCCCCTTTGTCAGCAATGGCGACCAGAAACAATTTTGTAGTAGTGTTTGTCAAATTTTTACGGGACAATCCAACCGCAATTTCTTTTGCGGACACACACATGTAGTAAATTAGTTTCTTTTCTTTTTATTTGATTCGTCTCCTCTCTCATGTTCATAATATTTATTCAAATAGTGTATGGGTACACAAGATCGCTCTATGAAATAAGTACTTCTATTTTTTTTAAAAAAGGACGCAGAATGACGTGATTTCTTGGACACTGGCACCCTTTCTAATTCCAGGAACAAATGACATATTGATGGGCCCATTACTGAGTAGACAGATTGGCATGGCATTCGTTCTTGTCAGGCAGGCGACATACCTGCGATAGCGCTCAATCACACATCTCATGGGTAGTACACAGTAATCACGTTAGATATATATTTAAGTTACTGGGATAGCACTTGCAGAGTGTTACGACTTAAGCACCAGTGGTCGCCCTGATTGTGATATTGCCCAAGACACCAGTCAGGGAAGCGCCCTCAGATTGAACCACCCATCTTGAGTCAAAGTCTGAAGAACAATGTTAATACAATTATGAAAGGAAAGTTAAAATAAGATGTTGTACCGCTCATGGTCCAAGTGTTCATAGGCAAGGTATATGGGCAGCTCCAATAACAGCGACACACCAAGGTATCGTTGGTGTAGAGGCTGAACCAACCGTCAGTGCCGCTTGGAGACCATTCACGACCGCAAGCGCTGAATGTGAACTCCTCGCCTATTGGGATTATCTTCCCTTCAATAGCGGATATTCCGATTCCTTTATCCTTATCACCTGAAAACCCAACCCATGAGGACTGTATGCCCATGGAGAGTTGCAATCATTGGACACTCACCATTCTCGTGGAGTTTGCCGTAGTTGGTTTTGACATCTTTGATGGTGAGCGCTTCAAAGGGGTCGCGGTTTACGATATGGAATACAACCCATTGTTTATAACCCATGGTGACGTTAAATGGCTGAAAGGATGGACGCGACTTGCAGGATATAAGTCTCTACTTCGCATGGCGGGGCCAAATATATATTATAAGTTTGTTACGTTTGTCTGATTGCATCACGGAACTTACGGCGTCTTAAATAGAAAGCTACCACCTCGGACTTTGGAAAACCAAAATTGTTTTGAAGTAATTCCGCCAGAGCGATTGTCAAAATTCTTGAAACTGATGGAGATGAAAATTTCGTGGCCTCCGAATCGGCATATTATTAATAAGGACGTGAACATTGAATGACCAATACTTGTCCTTCTCCTTCCTGTCATTGTACAAGACTGTGCCATTGTCTTTTCCTTTCTTAAATGTAAACTGGCTGTTGGAAACGGGCGCGTGGAATAAATCGATGATGGTGCCGACTTTGATGTAAAACCGCAAATGAGTCGATGGGGGTAAGCTCACTTGCTTGTCGGTAGGCGCGCAAAGGTAAGAGGTAGAACGGGAAGAACTTGTTTTTTCCCTTGATTATTTGCACCTGGCCCCGACACGGGCACTGTCTGTCCATTCATTCACAACTGTTAGTGGATGGCCAGGCACAGAACCTCGTTCGCGTTTGAAGGCATTGTTTGGGAAGAAGTGACTCTGGTTTGGCTCAAGATCCAGCGTAGCTGTGTCGTACTTGACTTGCTCGTGATGCTACATGAATGTGTATGTTAGTCGAGCGCATCAGCTAGGAAATACATGGACTCACGGTGATATCCTGCGTCGTTTCAAGACTTGATAGCTTCCCTCCCGCTTCAATTGCATAAATGCCTGCGGACCGTCGGGCTGAATTGTACATTTCCGCGTGAAAGTGTGCCACCAAATACTATGCCCTTGACGAGACAGAGACGCTAAAGTTTCGCTGTTCGTCACGTCCGTCTATACTCTCAGACGTCTCGATAGTCTAGAATATAGCACGATTGAGCCGACAGGGAGGAACGAGTAGCCAGCGAACCGTAAGCGTACTGGGGTTGTCTGGCGTCTGCTCTAGAGTGTCCTCGAAATATATTATGTATTACCCTTCTTATCGGCTTCCGCCAGCAAGACCCCTAGCGCTTAGCAGCTGTTGACTATTTGGCACAGCCACCAACACCAAACCGAATATCTCAGACTCACTGCTCCCCCATATACAGGGAACGCCACCGTCCGCCTTCGCTGTTTCTATAGGTAAGGATTCGACCGCCTACTACCACTTTTTCGTACTTACACCCAAAGGCATGCCTCCTATCTCTTCGCCTAGGAGCCGCGATCCCCCTTCTTCCTCCGCCCACCCTTGAGCGTACGATGCCTCGCATGCAGAGGTATCAACCCTCCTTCGCCATCTAGAACTACTTCCCTGCTGGCGTTGCTCTTGCAAACAAACTATTCTCAAACCTGCCCCACTCTCCCTGTAATTGTTGCAAGAGCTACCTGCCTCATTTGTTCTTCGTCACGTCCATTCATTAGAATAGTCATATTATCTTGTTCGGCATATAGCATGGTTTTGTTTGGCACTTTTATTTACATTTTTATTGTCCGCGTTACTTCGTTCACCGTCAACGCCATGTTACGTAGTGGCCCCACCCTCCAGCTAATCCATAAACCTGAAGTGGAAAACGCGATGACTTGTGACAAGGGTAGGAGAAGGCCAAATCGACTCGGCAGTGATTATCGTCAGTTCATAACCGTGAGTCACTTGCGGCTCGCCCCACGGTGATTCCCAAGATAAGTTCTTCTGAAGCCTTGGCTTGCTTGATGTGTTAGAGTCCATGAGCACAAGGGTGCCGACACAGATCGGGAATTGTAAAATATCACAACACAAAATACACATTGCATGAACATCGTACAGAACTACAAACTTCAAGATCATTCCATGACCGAGTACTAATCACCCTGAATGACCTCAGCATTCGAAATCGCAGTCCAGTGCGGCACGCCCGGACTCGCGTAGCTATTGTATTGTACCGTGCAATCCTTTTTCCCCGTTGTTATTTGGAAGTGGCCACTTGGGGTCTTGGAGTAGTCGGTCATGGATTTCGTCTTCACGTTGAGATCGAAATAAACGGTAAACGATTGGACCGGGGTAAGCGCGCTCTGGGTTTGCAAGGTGCGGACTTTGGAGATGTAGTGGGGGGTGATTTCCCCGCTGACAGAGTCCTTGCACGAGACGACGATATGAGCGCGGTTCTTCCAATTGTTTATAACTGTGAGAGGTTTGCTGTTGTCGGGAATCCCACCCACGTTGGTCACAGCGGGTTGGATGTCGGCCGTCTGGCCGCGCTTTAAGCCTTTGTCTTCAGAGCCGGTACTAACCGGATTGCCAGCCTACATGGTTGTGGATGTTATATGGTTGAGTGAATCAACTGGAATGAATGCACTCACTTGGAAACCACTTTCTGTTGCGTAGATTGAATAATCTTCCGTCCACTTAAACGTCTGAGTGGAGGATAACCTGTGCGGATCGCCAGCCAACGGACTGAAGGTGGCAAAAACGATATTTCCACGTTGAAGTTGGCCTGCATCACCCATGTCCCTAACCATGGCGAGATAATATTCGCCATCCAACAAATCCTGTAAGGTGTTGGCCTCGATCTTGACGGTGATTGAGTATTCGGTCATCTTGGTCTGTGAAAAGCGTTAGCGAGTTGACAGTGAGGAACAAGCTAGCGGCAAGCATACAGTGTTCAGGTAGTTCGGAGTGAAGTAGGAGCGAAGTTCGTTCTGCTGATAGTGCTCAAAAACAGACCAGGTTTTATATGTTTTCGGTGATTAAAATTTCCATCCGATCGGAGTTGTTGTCCACTCGCCAACACAGACCTCGTTAGGCATCCTGATAATCGTATCCTCTTCGGCGAATCACCTACTTGTGGGGGCCTGGGCCTCAAGCGAAATATTCGTCACACGAAGCACCCCTTTTCTCACCACAAGTTACGGCACACCTCCGTTCTTACGTCGCTAGAATCCCCCACTTGGCTAGGTCCCACCAGACACGCGCTGAGCCGCAAATTGGCCGCAGAGATCTGTGTTGATTCTTGACGACCTCATGCTCATCGCCGATCTTGGCAATGATTCACCTTCATCAGCCGTAATTTTCCCATCTAATCAGAGCCCTTGTCCACTCGCCAACTCAGGCCTTATTGGGCATCCTGACAGAATATCGTCGGCTTGCAGGATCCCGGACACAAGCGAAACATCCGCCGCACGAAGCACCCTTTTTTTCTTGGCTTTACTCGAGTTTCCTCAGGTTCAGTAAATGGTTATTGAGATAGTAATCAGCTGTCATAAGTTATATCAGAAAGTTAGAACTTTCGGCGTGACAACAATAGAGTACACAATCAGTGTCTTAAAGTGGAAATTCCCACGCGTGCCGCAGATGTCGATTAGTTCTCCACTAATTGATCTTCTCCTTGACCTGTCTTCAGTTGCTATCCATATGGTGTAATCTAGCCTTGACCAAACTGGGAAACAATCCCGATGTTCATGTGCAGGACAAATGAACAAACCTGACACTTCAGGATTGTTATCCTCCATTGGGCGTTGATAGTTGGAATGAAGGGAAGCCAGGAACATACAAGAAGCCCTGAAACCTGAGATCCGAGGATTCAGAAAACTGACAGCATGTATAAACGCCAAACACTGGGGGTGAGTGTAAACGATTGATGGCCAGGAGATTGATCGAAGAGCACACCGACTGATGGAGAACTCACAACGCTCCTGCAAGGCATAGAATTCGAGATGATTGGGTAGAATTTTCCAACTTTGGCCTAGTTATTTAATGAGGACTGGAATGGTGAGGTTGCAAGAATGTTCCATCTACCAGCCGCCCTGTTAGTGACAGCGAAGCTGTCATACGTACGAAAGAACGGTTCCATCTGATGTCCTATCGCGTCCTTGTTATCACCGTAGAACAACTGGAAATATTAATGGAACGGTGGTCCGACAGAATTTCATCCAATACGCCGCATCTCTCCGTAAAAAGGCAAGCAGATGTCTGTTGCCATCGCTTCGTGCTATTAATCACGAAATCCCGCTAATAGACAAAAACTTGCGCTATTGTTGGGGACCGTCCAACTGCCCTAAAGCACTGTTGCCTCAATGGACCGAAAAACGTGAAGCGTACATAAAACCAGGGCGTTGGGAGATAATAAATGCAACGAATACTATAGGAATCCTCCCCGTTTACGTACCGTCTTTAATGAAATAATAACGCCCGAAGGTTAGCGTCTCCCTTGTCCGACATTGGGACATCTTTTTTTCGTTTTGAGACATTTGACCTGCCATGCCCCTTACTGTTCGGTCATAGACGGCCCGGATACATATGAGATTTGCATCATACCTGAGAATGTTACCCGGACTGCGGCAACCATCCCAGATGGGGTGACTGAAATGCCTCTGCAATGTATTAGACCCTCACGAAACACTTGCTGTCGCCACACTGCGGCATGAACAACTTTTTCTTATCTTTTTTATTTTTAATCCTGTTTTACCCCCATCGCGGATGTCCACATGGTAGGGGAACCCTATCTTCATCCGTTGGCTTTCCTTTATTTCTGTTTATTTTCCCTAGTGTGGCCTTGGCCTTAGGCGCATTGTATGCGTCCGTGTCGTTCATGACATTATAAAGTACACCTATAGACTCGTGAATTAGTATGATAACAAGTTACAAATAGTAAGGAATGTTGAATGCTAGAAGCGGATGGGGGGGGGGGGTGGGGGCACTTATGTGTCTTGCGATGGTCTCTGCGTGGCGAACAACTTTACCTTAGTGGGTAAAATATGCAAGGCGTCTATTGGGCTGGATCGCTGACGACTATGGTATTTGAATGGACCCAATGCTCTTATGAAATGAGAGGTCCCAACTAGTCGTGACCTCCGATGTTTAAATTTGCCCCCCCCGCGGTTAGCTGTCACGCACCGTATTCAGTCACCTAAGCCCTAGTTAACTTGATCCAATGTACCTTTGTCGATGCCGTTCATGTGAGATTCATCGAGATCGGTTGGAACCGGATCCAAACTTGGAGGGCAGCCGCATGATAAATTCTGCGCATCAGAGAAGTAACGAGGTACTGAAGTACGAATGTTCAATCCCGTTGCATCTCTTGGTTTAAGCCTGCGTAGTTTCTTGGGCGTCGCTGGCTACCTGGCCAATGATATAGACCAAACCCGCATGCCTATGGGAGTCCTCCGTAGATTAACGAGCGGCTCAGTTCCCTGGAATTTAGGACTACTCATTAAGGAGCGTACCGTGCGTTGTAAAGGGGGCTACGACAGCCCATTGAGCTACAGCCCGGGATCAGCCCCTGTCAATATGGTCACCTATGGCTACATTACTGACGCGCGGATGAAAATGCTACCTTTCCGATCTCTTCGATGATCAATCGATCATCTCCCATGGAACGTTTGGCGATTTGGAGAGAAGTAGAACTTAGGCGCACGGCTTCGTTGGAATGTGTTTGGCCGGGCTTGCCAAGTTGTGACTTCTTCCCATTAACTTCTTATCTCCTACCATCATCTCGCATTGAATCGCCGTTTCCCTTCATCGAGTATCTGAAGATGTCTTAAAGCGATACATGACGTGCTGGAGACTGCCACTATTGCTGATGCTACGCTCGAGCTCACCGATTAGCGCGCTGCAAACATTAAAGAGTATAAAGAGGCCACCGACGCCAGGAAATTATTTTAAAGTGGTGATGGAGCTCACGTGCTACTGTGCGATGTCTGCATGGTCCGGTCGTCCATGGTCGTAAATACTGAGTGCTAACATAAGGTACTTCTAGTCTCATCCCCATCATTGCAGTGTTTCGCTGGAGGAAACGAAGTGGTTGGTGTCAGGCACGTGCGTCTGGAAAACTGATCCGAGTCACCGATAAGAAGGGTAATATATAATATATACTCCATATTTCGAGGACTGTCTGTAGAACAGACTTCTTCTCTACTCTAGACAACTACGCTTACGGTACGCTGGCTACTCGTTCCTCCCTGTCAGTCCAATCATTCTCTATTCAAGACTATCGAGGTGTCTGAGAATCTGGACGGCATTACCAATCACCAAGACGATCATCGTCAATGTGATCAACAGCAGTAACATTGTAGCAATGCTCATTAACGGCAAATACAATCTCTGTCTCATCAAGGACATAGTATTGGACGGCACACTTTCACACGGAAATGACATTTTTGCTACAATTCCGTTGGACGTTCTACAGGCATTTATGCAATTGAAGTGGGAGGGAAGCTATCAAGTCTTGAAACGACGCAGGATATCATCGTGAGCGCATGTATTTTCTAGCTGATACACTCGACCAACATACACATTCATGTAGTCCGGTGAGCACGCCAAGTACGACGCACCTATGCCAGATCTTGAGATAAATCAGAGATTCACTTTTTCCCCGAACAATGCCTTCAAACGCGAAGGGGGTTCCATACCTGGCCGTCCGCTGACAGTTGTGAATGAATGGACAGACCGTGCTTTTGTCGGGGTCAGGTGCTATAAGCCGTGACAAGGGAAAAGACAAGTTCTTTCCATTCTATCTCTCACCTTTACGTGCCTACCGACAAGCAAGTGAACTTACCCCCGTCAATTCGCTTGTGGTTTTACATCAAAGCTGGCACTCTCATTGATTTATCTCACACGCCTGTTTCCGACAGCCGGTTTAAATTTAAGGACGGAAAAGACGATGGCATAGTCTTGTACAAGGACAGGAAGGAGAAGGACAAGTACTGGTCGGAAGGTGAGGGCATTGAAAAGCTCCCTGTGCACTAGTACTTGGTTTGTATGAAATGATCTCTTGAGGTTTGTAGTTGAATGTTCATAATAAATCCCAGTTCAATGTTCACACCAATCTGGGGACCACAAGATCTCCATCCCCGTCAATTTCGAGAATTTCGACCATCACTCCGGCGGAATTACTTTAAAACAGTTTTGGTGCCCCAAGTTCCGAGGCTGTAGCGTTCCGTTTAAGACGCCGCAAGTTCCGTGATGCAATCAGACAAACGTAACGAACTGACAATATATTTGGCCCTGCCACGTGAAGTAGAGGCTTACATGCTGCAAGTCGCATCCATAATCCCAGTCTTTGCCGTCGCTCGGCGTGACTTGCTAAACGGTGTCATATATATACGATTGGTGGTAATTTGTCGTATATGCTAAAGCGGATCCTATGTGCGTGACTATTATGCTACAATGGTAATGATTGTCCTACGTGCTATTTGTCTGCTGAGCGGCATGCGTGAGGTGGGTAATAGACTGGCCAGGGTCCGGTTCGGGAACCCCCCGAACCCGCACCG
>QFEO01000274.1:0-11313 GCA_003316615.1 Amanita pseudoporphyria
CGATTGCAGAACTCAGACAGTGTGATAAAGGACAAACAGAAGTCGAAGCGGGTCGTCGACAGAAGGCGACGGTCTTCAAGGCGTGGCACAATACTGAAGGCATCAAAGAAGACACGCCGAAGTCGGCGGGAATGAAATTTATGGTTCCGTCAATTACTTGTGCCCTCAGCGTACAAATTAATATCTGTAAGCGATGTCAAACCCTAACCCAAGTGTTATGACGCTTCTTTTCCAAATAATACGGATGTCTCCTGCATCTTGTTCCAATGAAGGAAGTTCAGAAATTCATCCAGTACTGATCAACTGTCACCCTCGAATAATGTAAATGGCAGGTAATGACTGGATTGGGGCTTGTGCAAGCGCTTACTGAGCGGTTGAATGTTGATTCTCCATTTTCTCATCCAGAGCTGGTGACGTGCTCAAACAAACCTCAGGAATCAAAAGTCAACTTTAGTGAAGGTAAAAATGTCCAAACATAATGTCAGGTAACTAGTAATAAAGTTCTCGACCTAGAAGAAGTGACCATGCCATATCGCAACCTGATTCTGGACGCATCTCCTCATGCTTTTCTCATGACGCTTAAGAGCATCACTCCTCGTATATTCCCCTCCACATCTTGAGCAACGGTACTGCCGCTGCGGTGAATGCGCAAGGCGTTGTGAGTGACGCACCATACATCCCTTTCGCCGAGTTTCGTAAGGGCATTTGCGGCAACGGTAATATTTGATACCGTCAAGAATAATGCTCGAATAATCCGGTCCATGTTGCATCGCAGCCGTAGTGACTATAGGAGCCACCACTGGATCTGTATGGAACTGACCAACGTTTGGCCCTGCGTCTGAAGCCTCAGACAAGGGAGGATAACTCGCGCCAAGGCACCCCATCCCATCGCTGAACGTGGGCGTTGGTATATTGGCCAAAGTGTCCCCTGGAAAACAAAGAAAAGGCCGGAATGCGGCACCGGGCTCTATATTCTGCTGTTGCTGATCAATTACGTGCGCGTTGCTCTCAAAGGATGTCCCGCTTTTGTTGTGAAGTCCGACACCAGGATCAATCTTTCATAGCATAAATACCGCATGAGACGGAAAGCATAAAATCGCTCTCACCTGCATCCCATAAGACTGGGTGTGAAGTCCTGCTACCGGCGATGTACAGGAAGATGGAGCAATAGCGGCAGTATCCGAATAGAGGTTGGAGCTGTGAGTATCATTCGTATTGTTGTGATAGCTGAGGTGGTAAGGCTCGACAATGATCCCAGCACCAGCCTGGGTCATGTTACGGTTCTGCACCAGGCAGTCCTCGAGAGCTTGGAGATCGTACATTGCTGCCTGGTTTTCGAAAATGCACAAACTTTTATACCTAACAACATTGTGCCACTGTCATTGGAAATCCCACCGATCACACGGGACCACAAGTAGTATACGTATGAGAATGCAGAAAGTTATTACGTAGCGATATTCTATCCTCTTCTCCCTTTCCCTGATATTAGTCCCGGGCCACTAACATAATCATTTCATAAAACGTTGATAAGGTTGCGAAGGAATCTTAGATGTATGACTGGACATACAGACCAACCAGTCAGAACTTCTGCCTTTTGTCCTTGTTCATTCGCAATAAACATTTAAACGGTCCAGTCCTGTTCTTGTGTGTTGACGACTTTTTTACAACAAATAATTCTGAACCTATTGCTCATCTCCTTGTGGGAAAAAACAATGGTATTGTGCGCATCTGTTTTAAGTCTACTTCCTCGACGTTACCTCAGGGGTAACCATGTTTTAGTCTAATCCAATTTTTCCCATGTTCACGCTAACAAGCCGCATCCTGTTCGTAGATTCGGTTTCAAGGGGGTAAAATACGTAATACACTTCCAAAGCCCAAAGTTGTTGCTGTGGTCGTTTGATGCGCGGCAAGCATGTCTGGGCATCATGCATCAATGCATCACGCGTCAACGCGAGTTCCAGTTCCTTCCCATGACCCATTCGTCCCTGTTCATTGCCTGATATTCATTGCCAACGCGTCGTATGTTATCCGCTTGCCCTTGTTAACCTCCCGAATGTCAGCTGCTGATGTCATTCAAACCTCCGAATGCTTCAAGTTCACATGATATACTTGTATGGAAAGGAGATGCATGGAGAGTAGGGACTTGAACGCAGTAGCCAAACAAAGAGATCTCATCTGTGGTAGGTAAATGGAGCCAGAAGAGGGCTGTGCGGTTACACAGCCAAAAAAAATAGGAGCTAATCGATATAGGTGCTAACTATCTTTCGAAAACAAAATCAGTTTCGGCGTTGTGGTTTGTGGTCCCCGACGGATTACAATTATTTCCGACTCTATCTCCGCCCTTCATCGGTGAGGAACGGCCTTTTCTGTTCAGGTAATTCCGACTATTGTCCGCCCAGATCTATAATGAGAACAAGGGATGCAGGGTAAATTGGAGATGTGATCAGAATAAGCCGACGCGGGGAGAATGGAAATTAAATCATCATTTGGTCGCGTGGCAAGGCGATCTGAGTGAATAGAGCCTCGCGCTAACCCACCCATAGGGACTTTCATTGATACGCATCCCTCAAATCCCCTTCGGCAGGTTTCGCACGCCCAGAACAGATTTCTCAGACGGCCATTTTCCTGCTCGTTGTCTCAATGCGGTGCAAAAAGACTGTCACTCGAATCTGGCGACATAAATTACTTATACTTTGGACGACATGCTCCCTTGCCTACTACTTGTCAAAAGTCGATCTAGTCTTCTTCGACCAAATCGAAAACTCGAGAACGAAAGGACGGAAATGCTGCAGGGCAGACAAGAAGGCAGATCCAGCAAGAAAGAACGGACACCCTTACCATGGATGCAATTATACTCTGTGTACCTAATACAGTTCGCTGAACCTGCAACCGTCGCCATTATATACTCATTCATTAACCAATTTATTCAAGAAACTGCAATAATAAGAGGGAACGAACGAAAAACGGGTTACTTCATTGGCATCATAGTACACATTACAGACCTGTTGTTTGAAGACGTGATTAACCAGCTAAAATGGGCAGTAATCCGCCTTCTTCGCTGAGGCCTTTACAGGGGTTGGATTTTTCTTGGTACCGATTCGTTGTTTGTCTTCTTGTGGAGTTATCTTGCCCCGCTTGAGGGCTCTGAGCTGCGCATATTTTGAGGAAAGTTATAGTCGGATCGTGGTGGTGGAAAATCGCAGTAGGGAAGAAGCACGACAAGCGGTTTATAAGATTACTAAGGCAGCAGGCCGAATAAGAATAACTTAGTTACTTACCAAATGGAATTGCAGAAAATCACTGTGATCGATATCATGATCATCATCGTGCGATTTTGACTAGTGGTTGCCGCAGATTCGACGCGTCGACGGTAACCATACGTCGACAGAAACCATCCATTAGGTACAATGGGGCGCCTAATAAAGCAGTAGCTTGAAAAGTGGCCCGCTCGTCTGCACTACCCTCTGGAACCAGTTCACTCATGACCACTCTTCGTGCCCGCATTGGCAAATCGTCTTTTCTCAAGGAAGTCAGCGATGATCTGGACATCGTCGTTCGCACTTGCCGTCTGGTTCTGGGACATATGCCTAGTGGGGAATACCAAGCTGTTTTTAGCCAGACCCGTTAAGATTGCCCAGGATGCGAGGGAATCTGCCATCATTGTCAGTCACGGATCCACATTCTTTGTCATTGCCAATGGTACGAGCTCCATTTCTCTCATTGGCTCACAGTTACTCCATCTAGAAACGAATCGTACAACTAATCCGTCAGCAGGTTCTTTGAGGACACCTTCGAACTCTTACATAAGTCGTCGGTACTTCTGTCCTTCAATTCCTTTTCCTTTTTCTTTTGCGGTCAAGTCTTCATTATTCTGATTTAAATCATCTTTGTGTAGCCTCTTGTATTTAGCACGATGCTTCCCATGAAATAAATCTCATTTCCATGCAAAAAAAAAAGTTGTGGGAGGTTCACATGTGTTCACGGTGGTAAGTTCCCACGAGTTGTATGCATTTGTCTACCGTCGTCGCACGTTGCCATGTTTCGAAAGCTGGTTCACTCGATGACCAAATCACATTGTGACCAACTCTTTTCATATCGCTTATTATCATCAGATAGACAAAGAAAAGCGTTCCAGCGCGTTAGCCCTTTCTCAATTCTGGGCCCATGCACGTTGACCAGGCGACTACTTCCATAGTGGTTTGTGAAAGTCATGTACACTGGACGCTTTGATCTTTCAGCCTATATTTCATCCAAATCGAAGAGTGGACCTCGATGTTTGTGCCTCTCTAGCTTCCTCAACCGAGAGACATGCAATTAACGACCTTCTCAACCAAACGTATCCACCTGCACCTGAAGTCGACTTGTCCGTCCACTATGCCCGTCATGCGTTCATTACATGCGACCATGCAGGGTTAGGCCTCAATCCGGACTTCAATCCTGAGGTTTGTACCTTCCCTCTCTGCGCAAGTTATGTCCCGCAACCATCTTCATCGCTCATATCCCCCTTTTCCCCTACGTCCTACCCATGACTGGTAAAACAGTACTGGTACCCTGTTCATCTCAACCTACACATCTGCGACTTGAATGCGCTATCTTACGGACCAAAACTCGTCTTGTGGCTCTGAATGAGAAAATACAGGGTTACTAATGAGAACCAATATTCAACCGCTCAGTAAGCGCTTGCACAAGCCCCAGTCCAGTTATTACCTTATTTGAGGGCAACAGTTGATCAGTACCGGATGAACTTCTGAACTTCTTTCGTTGGATGCAGGAGACGTCCGTATTATTTAGAAAAGAAGCGTCATAACACTTGGGTTAGGGTTTGACTTCGCTTACGGATACATCTTTGTATACTATTAATTCGTACGCTGAGGGCACAAGTAATTGATAGAACCATAAATTTCATTCCCGCCGACTTCGGCGTGTCTTCTTTGATGCCTTCAGTATTGTGCCACGCCTTGAAGACCGTCGCTTTTTGTCAACGACGCGCTTCGACTTCTGTTTGTCCTTTATCACACTGTCTGAGTTCCGCAATCGAGAACGGGTCTAAACCAAGGATAATTGATGATGTATTTTGGTGCAAAGAAAAGTGAATGTCAAAGGTTGCCCACATGAAGGACACTCTTTCTGTTGGAAGGTTCGCATTCCTGCTGGTATTCTACTGGTTTTTGCCACGTGAGCTGCGGTACAATAGCCGTCGAATTCCATGGCTTTTCCCGTTCCTCCTTCAAGTATCGTAGAATCAGGTTATTGGCCTTTTTCACTTTCTCAAGATCATAAGGATCTGCGGCTGCGATGAGCCGTCCGTATTGCGGAAGACATTGTGCGAGGTTTTGGAGGTACTGTTGACAAGAATAAGTTTAAAATAGAACGGGGAGAGGTGACCGGTGATCATGGATCTCGATCACGGATCTCGATTGTTTTCACCACATCGTACTTACATCAGCAGTGTAGACTTTGACATCTGGGTTATGTATTTCTCCGCGTGGCCGGTTGCAGCGTGGCCGGGAAAAGACTGTGCAAGCGACGGCGCGGAGATCATACTCTGTGCTATGCTAGACTACTTGCTACCCGAAAGCTGATAGCCCGTGAGTCAGGACCGCATCCACATGGCAGCCCCTGGCAAATCCCCACTGAGGCAGTCCAGTGAAGCACCGGCACAGCATCCGAGGTCACCGGTTGGCAGATCGTAAATTGTCAAGCCTCCCAGCCCCAGTGCCGCCTATGCCCTCTTCTATAAAAGCGCCTATCACGGATAAGAGCTTCCATCGGACCGTCAGTCACTACTCCGACAACTAGGAACCTTATTCCCATCCTTCAGCCATGCAAATTAAATCCCGATATCCCGAAGCGCCCCCCTTTCCGAAATAAACGCCTATAATGCACACTGGATGCGGGGTTCTTGATGTACGTGTAGGGTGGATGATATAGAAGATGATTCACAACTTCGAAGAGGCCACCCCGGTATGTTCGGTTTTAAGTGGGTTTGGGACCTCTTGACACGAGTTTTAGTTGCACACAAGATCTATGGCATCCCGCAGACTATCAATACTGCGAATTACGTTTATTTTCTTGCGTATCAGGAGCTTTTTGCGTTGCGAAGTAATACATCTGCGCCACCAGACTTAGACAAAATCGTAACCGTAGAACTGCATCGGGGGCAAGGAATGGAGATCTTATGGCGCGACTCGCTACGCTGTCCAACGGAAGAAGAATACATATCGATGGTTAACCAAAGGGAGTGTTACTGCGCTAGCTACAACCAGGGTATCCACATGGGCAGAGACGGGTGGCCTCCTTCAGATAGGGATCAAACTCATGATGGTATGTGCTACCTCACTTGTCGGGAGTGGGCCACCGCGCTGCGTGGCAGGTCCTCGGAGGCCTTTTCGAGACCGCGTCACTGTTTCACGCTCGGCCCGCATTATTTGGCATGGTTTGGCGAGTCGCGTGTCGGCAATTCCCAGCGCTTAACTGTCATTAGATTTACACTATAGGACTCACCGATCAAAAGACCGAGTCCTTCGTCTATGACTTCGGCCTCGGAAAACAGAGGTGTGTAGGCATCTTTGCAAAAAAAAGCGCTCGCTGACAAGTCTCAGGAATTAGATTCCGCTGGTCAACCTTATTGGGGTATTCTTCCAGATAAGGGATGATTACATGAACTTGCAGAGCACGGAGGTACCTTATTTCAACTATAAAAGAGATGTTTCTAATATTTGTATCTGCTAGTTTTCGAACAACAAGGGATTTGCTGAGGATCTGACAGAAGGAAAATTTTCATTCCCTGTTGTGCACAGCATCCAAGCTGACAGGATGAATCGCCAAGTCTTGAGTGCGCACCGCTGTGTTTTTCTTCTTTTTTCCGCTGTGCTGATGTCACGTAGATGTTCTCCAGAAATGTCCTTCGACACCGACACTAAAGATGCATATGATCGAGTACCTTCGAATGCATACACGGTCGTTCGAGTACGCATTGTCAGTCTTGGGGGTGATGGAAGACCAAGTACGTGATGAGATTGCACGGTTAGGAGGAAACGAGGGGTTAGAGGAGCTGGTGGATTATCTGCATGTAGGGCAAGAAGGGTAATTATAATTCTATTACTGCGATCGCTGGCTGCGTGTTTAAACAAGCCTCAGAAATCAAAAATCAACTTTAGTGAAGGTGAAAATGTCCAAACATGATACCAGGTAACTAGTAATAACGTTCTCGACCTAGAAAAAGTGACCGTGCCATATCGCAACCTGATTCTGGACGCATTTCTTCATGCTTTTCTCATGGCGCTTAAGAGCATCACTTCTCGTATATTCCCCTCCACATCTTGAGCAACGGTACTGTCGTTGCGGCGAATGCGCAAGGCGTTGTGAGTGACGCACCATGCACCCCTTTCGTCTAGTTTCGTAATCGCATTTGTGGCAACGGTAATATTTGATACCGTCAAGAATAATGCTTGAATAATCCGGCCCATGTGGCATCGCAGCTGTAGTGACTATAGGAGCCGCCACTGGATCTGTATGGAACTGACCAACGTTTGGCCCTGCGTCCGAAGCCTCAGACAAGGGAGGATAACTCATGCCAGGGCATCCCATCCCATTGCTGAACGTGGGCGTCGGTATATTGGCCAAAGTGGGTGAGGTGTCCCCCGGAAAACAAAGAAATGGCCGGAATGCGGCACCGGTAGCCCGCTGCTCTATATTCTGCTGTTGCTGATCAATTATGTGCGCATTACTCTCAAAGGATGACCCGTTTTTGCCGTGAAGCCCGACACCATGATCAATCTTTCATAGCGTAAGTACCGCATGAGACGGAAAGCACAAAATTACTCTCACCTGCATCCCATAAGACTGGGTGTGAAGTCCTGCTACCGGCGATGTACAGGAAGGTGGAGCAAGAGCAGTAGTATCATAGAGGTTAAAGGTGTGAATATTATTTGCATTATTGTAATGGCTGAGGTTGTAAGGCTCGACGATGATCCCAGCACCAGCCTGGGTCATGTTACGGTTCTGCACCAGGCAGTCCTCGAGAGCTTGGAGATCGTACATTGTTGCCTGGTTTTCAAAAACGCGCAAACTCTTATACCTAACAACATTGTGCCACTATCATCGGCTCTGGGGGGGCAACCCGACCGATCACACGGGAACACATGTAGTACGTACGAGAATGTAGAAATGTATAGTAGTTATTACGTTGCGACATCCTATCCTCTTCTCCCTTCCCCTGACATTAGTCCTGGGCCACTAACATAATCATTTCATAAAACCTTGATAAGGCTGTGAAGGAATCTTAGATGTATGACTGGACAACCAGTCGGATCTTCTGCCTTTTGTCCTTGCTCACTCGCAACAAATATTTCAATAGTCCAGTTCTGTTCTTGTGTGTTGATGATTCTTTTACGGCAAATAATTCTGAACCTATTGCTCATCTTCTTGTGGGAAAAAATAATGCTGTTGTGCGCGCCTGTTTTAAGTCTATTTCCTCGGTGTTATCTCAGGGGCAATCATGTTTTAGTCTAATAAATACGAGAAGCACTCATACATATCTTCCAGTGCCCCAATTTGTGGCCGTGGTCATTTGATGCACGGCAACCACGACCCACTCGTCCCTGTTATGATACCTTCGTTGCCTGGATACTCGTTGACATTACCAATGCGTTACAAGTTATCTGCCTGCCCTTGTCCGAATGCCATCTACTGATGTCATTTGTACCTTGGGATGCTTCACAATGATATATATACCTGTATGGAAAGGAGACGTATGGAGAGTAGTGACTTAAACGCAGTAGCCAAACAAAAAGATCTCATCTATGGTAGGCAAAGAAAACGTCGAGCTAGAAGAGGGCTGTGCAGGTGGTGATTACACAGTCTAAAGGAGCTAATCGATAAAGGTACTAACTGTCTTTCGAAAACAAAATTGTGGTTCGTGGTTCCTGACGGATTATATTTATTTCCGACTCTCCAATTTACCCTTCAAGCTTCATCCCCTGTTCTCATTATAGACCTGGGCGGATGATAGTCGGAATTACCTGAACAGAATGGTTTCAGATGGCCGTTCCTTGCCGATGGAGGGCAGAAATAAGATGCGATCGGAATAAGCTGACGCGGGGAGAATGGAAATTAAATCACCATTTAATTGCGTCGCAATACGATCTGAGTGGATAGAACCTTGTACCAACCCAACCATGTGGGCTTTCATTGATGCACATCCCCTTTGGCGGTTTCGCACGCACAGGACGGATTTCTCAGACGGCCATCGTGTCAATGTGGTGTATCAAGGTTGCTCTCCGCTTTTAGGCAAATACCTCCCACCAAATAACTGAAACTTTTTATCCCTCTCTGCTGTTGTTCAGGTAAGTGACTATGACGTGAGACATGGGGTGCACATTCTCATAATTGCACGCTGCTCGACCCACTCTTGCTAACGATCATCCTCCTTGAAGGAGCTGGTTGCCTTATGTCATGCTCTGACATCCAGCATCAACTACAAGAGATAGCGACGACTGCGCAGGCGTACCGGATAGGAATCTTCCGTCTACATCACACAGCTTACTAGCCACTTACGTGGGTCTTTGTCTGGGTAAGTAAATTTTCAATATTATCTATCGCTTATTTCTGTTTCTTAGGTCAACTTATGGGTTATGGCTACACTGACTAGCTGCGAGAATATCATATCCTATATAAATGGCATCAGTGAGTACGTTGCTTCTACTTCCAGAGAAGTGCTTTTGTAAGCGAAGGCCACAACTCAAGAAATAATTGAATATATGCACCCACATCAACAACCCGGTGATCGCGTTTAAAGTATGATCGTCTCGATAACCTCATATTACCCCGATTGCTACGCTTGCATCGATATTCATACCCAATTGCATAATTGGGGACTATAAATTCCTGATTGCACATCTCGAATCTGGCGATATAAATTACCTATACCTTGGACGATGTGTTCCCTTGCCTACCACTTGTCAGACGTTTATCTAGTCTTCTTCGACCAAATTGAAAGCTCGAGAACGAAAGGACTGAAATGCTGCCGGACGGACAAGAAGGCGGACCCAGCAAAAAAGAACGGACACCCTTACCATGGATGCGACTATTCTCTATATACCTAATACAGTTCGCCGAACCTGCAACCGCCACCGTTGTATACCCGTTCATTAACCAGTTTATTCGAGAAACTGCAATAATAAGAGGGGACGAACAAAAAACGGGTTACTTCGTCGGCATCATGGTACGCATTCCAGACCTGTTGTTTGAAGACGTGATTAACAAACTGAAATGGGCAGCAATCCGCCTTCTTTTTCGCTGAAGCTTTTACAGTTGTTCCTTTCGGAATGGCTTCCGATAGGTTTGGTCGAAGACCCCTTCTACTGCTAGGACCTTTGGGTTTGTCTTTCGCCATGCTAGGTTTCGGGATGTCAACGCAATTCTGGACATTGGTTATGTTTCGTTGCGTGCAAGGCATATTCAATGGTAATATTGGTATGTCCTCACCTGATCATCGTCTCACCGTTCTAAGGAACATCTCGATCGAAGGTATAGCGAAGACGGTCATAGGCGAGGTGTGTCTTGACTCAGCTAGAGTTACTTATGATTAAGTATTGCTCTAGATCACGGATTCAACCAATATGGCGGACGCATATGCCATTACTCCTTTAGTATGGACTATAGCCGTGACCATTGGGTAGGCGCTTATCTATATAAATGTGTTACCGCTAAGCGAACTTAGTATGCTTGGTCAAGAAGTTCCCTGCAATAGGGATGAACTAAGACAACAAGCCCACTCGTCGAGAAGCGTTGCGACTAAGACTAATGCGAGGATTAGGAGCTGAGTGACTAAGATCACTTGAGAGGCGCTCAGGGAACTGATAAGAGTTGATCGGAACTCAGGATCAGATGTGAGCTTGAAACGAATAGATTAAACTTAGAGTACTACTGCTAGTACATGCCGTTTATATACTACTCGGAGTATGTGTGTGTTTATGTATGTATGTTACTGTGTTCGTTGATAATGGAAACGAAAGGAATATGATGGAAGGATCATATGACTGAAGTGACGTCATAGTAAAGTAAAAATAGAAGTCCGGTCTTATCCAGAAAGTTAACGAACAACGTAAACAAAGACATCGTGAGAGAAAAGTGAAAACGTATCGTAAGTCGTTACTGTAAAGACGTTTAATTGTAACATTAGCTCTTCGCTAAGTTGAAATGTCCCTATTTCAAACACATATTTTTTGTAAAATTTTATCTTTATACGTAGATTTTTTTTATAGTTTAGAACGTACGTGAGGGAATTTCGATTCCCATTGAAACTGTGCA
>QFEO01000278.1:0-18176 GCA_003316615.1 Amanita pseudoporphyria
CCACCACCATCCTCCGCCACACGCGCCTTATCCATCACCTCGCCCTTTATCCGCGCTCTCACATCCCCACCCCAAGGCGTACTCCTCGGCTCGCCCACCTGAACCGTCGTCGTCTCCCCTTCTTCATCCGGGTGCACCCACGACTCGATCATCGCGAGCGATGGCAAATCCACGCGTTTCCACACCTTATCTAGGCGCGCAACAGGACGGGAGCATAGCGCGGCCAGAATGGCGCGCCACGAACACTCGTCGCCGGCTAAACGGCACAGCTCGCCTATCCGCGTCCACGCGCAGATGACCTCCGATCGCGAATGCATACGAGATGATCCATGGGGGGCTCTGTCCTCAGATTTCCGTCCCGCGCCGGCGGCGGATATTCCTTGGCCTCCTCCTGCAGAAGTAGCAGCGCCAGCTGCGGCTGCGGCCACCTGCCCAGTCGACGTGTCATTCCCCAAAATCTGCAACAGCAACAACTTGGTCAACCAATGCGGTTCATCATCCGTCCCAAACAGCATCCTCAAATGGTACGCATCAAACTCAGACTCGCCCGCACCCGCACCCACGTCCAGTCCTGACCCGAAAAGCACAGATCCGGCTGTCACGTTGTCCGGCGCGCATTCCAACACAGTCCGGTGATACAGCGTCAAACTCTGCGCCATGATCTGGGGATCGATAGCGAGCAATACGTCTCGCGACATTCCTTCTTTTTCAAGCGCACTCCATGGCACGCGGGTGACCGTTCCAGGTGGGTGTTGATACAAGTTCTGGTTGTGGTGGTGGCTACGCAAATCAACCGATGTCGATCCCTTCTTCGGCGTGACCATAGCCGGGGATAGAGAACCAACAGGCACCGTCGGTGACATCCCACCAACAGGAACACCAAACCCTTCCAACGCCTCTACCAACGAAACGTGCTTCGCGCCATCTTCGGGCCTAGGCGAGAACATTTCAAACCTCGGCGAAGTACCACCTCCTAACATGGGCGTAGGCGGAACATACAACGCCTGCATCGACGACGAAGTCGGTAGACCTGAGACGGCATCCCCACCACCATCAAGCAACAACACACCCGGAACCACCTCTTTTTTCCACTCTTCCCATGCAGACCGATCAACCGGTGATCTGTGGTAGCGCAAATACTCCATAGCAAGCCACGTTACGTAGTTTCTCAGAGCGTCTACCTCGGTCGGTCCCGCTTCTGGGTTGTTGGGGTTTGAATCATCTGTCGGGAAAGGGGCGTTGGCCCCGGAAATGAGGTACGAGCAGCAGCGCAGGAATTCGGCTTCGAATTTGACTTGCCCGATGAGAGAGGGCAGACAGAGGATAATGGAGGAGGCAAAGTCGTGCCATGCTTGGGTCCGGCCGTTCATTAACGTGTGAGGTTTTTTCTTATTACCGTCCTCCCCGTGCTCGTCTCCCTCTTGCACTTCTTCCTCGATTTCTTCAACTTTAAACGTCGTTGCAAACACCGTTTCATGGACAAGCGCCTCAAACGATCCCTTTTCCACTTTTCCTTCCTGATCAAGGACCAACTCTGGATGCGTCCTGCGTCCCCAAAATGCTCTCTTCTTCCTCCCACTCAAAGTTCCCATACCTTCACCGTTACCTTTCCTTCTAAAAACATCCCCATCCTCTCCACCTGGAACGTCTCCCTCTTCTTCATCTTCCTCCATCGAAGTCGGCACAAGCCCCGTTGGAAACAATTCTTTAATCGGACCTGCTCTGTCGCTCGGGGGTTTGTAAAAATACAGTTTAGAACCCTTGAGCTCCATCTTGAAAGGTTTCCAGCTTTTAGCCGAGCTCAAGCTGACGCTGACGCGAGAGTTTGCGTTCTGCAAATTATTCCAAGAAGAAGAGGTGGAGGAAGAAGAAACGGCAAGGCGGTTGATGAAGGAGCTGTAATATACAATTTGGGAGGAACGTTTGGCGTCCAAGTTTTTGGAGGCATCGCCTACGTCGTCGTTGTCGTTGGGTTCGATGATGGTAGGTGGAGCCAGTAATGATCCCACTGTCGTCGTACGGTGGTGTGCACCTTGAGATTGGGAATCTGCCCCTTTACTAGCCAATCCAAATGGAAACGCGCCCCTTAACGGCGTCACAGGCAATGGCGGGATTTTTTCCTGGATCTGATTCTGATCCTCCCTGTCCAGCTCCCGTTCAGAAGCTGCGGATCCCTTCCTCTTGGGGCTGGGAGGGATGAAACGCTGATTAACCAGTTTGGAAGCCAGTTTGGGTGTGAAGGAATGAGAACGGGTGTGTACGTTTAATCCGCCTCCTCCGGGGCTGGGACTCTTTGTGAGTGGGAAGGGTTCATCTGAGGTGGGTATTGAGATGGAAACAGAGGGAAGGGTTGCGCGTGTTGGAGAAGACGATGGCGAGGCAGGGAATGGTGGAACGGGAGGCAGAGGCGAGGCATTCTCCTGTATGGTCGGGAATGGGTGCCGACTGACGCCCATGCTCGACACGGAGCCCGACGAAGGAGGCGGACTGGAGGGAACAGGCACACCCACACTTGCAGAACTACCACTCCGAGTTCTGTATTGCATGACTTTATCTTGAAAAGAGACCATACTGGTGATGTTGTTGATGGTTGATATCTGACCGAGATCGTCTGCTGACTTGGACCACGGTTTACGTGAGATATGGCGCAAATCGCCTAGAGAAGAGGGGACGGTCGGGCTGGAAGGCACACTTGGCGGATGGGCTCCCTCACGGAGAGCTCGATGAGCAAGGGCATGTCCATGGTGAGAGAGATCCATAACGGAACTGGTGCATACATTTAGGTCGGGAGAAATTAAAATTAAAATTTAAAAAAAAACAAAAACAAAAAGACGCCGCACCGACTGCTGCCTGCAGCATAGCCGTCAAGAATCGGCCTAGGATCCGTCGGATGAGATATTTTATGTTTCCTCGTCGTCGAGCTCGTGCTGGATCTAGGCTCTGGAGAAGAACCAATGGTAGCCTTTGATGCGGACGCGCTGCGGGTGAACCAGCGCGAGGGCTTTGTGAGGAAATGGGTGATGCCTGAGGAGGGTGAGCCAGCGCGGGGAAGTGGGGAGTTGGGGAAGGAGGGCGAGGTGGGGGTGGTTGAGAGGGCATCGTTGGGACTGAGCGAGCTGCTGGAGGCGCCTGTGCGACGCGGGGCCATGATGGCAGCAGCGGGTGGGCGGGGCGCGCAAACACGGCGGGGGGACAAACACGACCAAGCACCAGAAAAATCCAACTAAAATCCAACTAAAAATGCCATAGAAAATCCACTATAAATTACTAAAAAATGCCATAGAAAATACATAAAGTAAGAAGACTACAATTTGGCTACGACTTGGCCTCGGAATGAGCGCCGAGCTTCATTGCGACCTCCTGCGCATACGACGGAATCCGGTGTTTCTTCAGCGACGACCTCCGTCGGAATGACAGCGCCTTGCCTAGCAGACCCGTCCCCTCCAAAAGCTGCGACAACGGTCTGCCCTCCTTCTCGCTATGGTGCGTGCTATGTGTCGAGGCTGAGCTCCTCGTCTTCGTGTCCTCTCCCGCCGCCCCCTCTGCTTCCTTCTTCAACCGGTCAACTGTCTCCTTGAACTTGCCCCGCAGCTCCTCTAGCTCCCGCTCCAACCGCACTACTCCCTGTTCATGCTGCGTCCGACTCTCATCCCGCTCAACCAACAACTCCCCGCACTTCTTCTTCAACTCAAATATCACATCCTCAAGACTCCCCACCGATGTTTCTAGCGCTTCAACCGCTCGGTCTCTGGTCCGCCCATATTCTTCAGCGTCACTCAACGATGACTTTAAAACCTCGACCTCCTCCATCGCGACATCATGTTCTCTCTTCCATCTCAACACCTCCATGTTCACTTCGGAAACGCGCGCCCCCAATGACTTCTCCGCGGCTACTATTTCGTCTTTCAGCCTTTCTCGCTCTTCCTCAGCTTCAGCCAGTGCCAGACTTCTCTCCTCCACTTCTTCCCTCAGGACCAACACCTCCGCGTCACGCTCCCTCAACTCTCTTTTCACTCTCTCAGCCTCTTCCACAGCCAACGTCCCTTTCTCAACTTTCTCCTGAACTTTCCTCCACTCCTCTTCAACACCCTCCAACTTTTCCTCGTACACCCCCATCTCTTTCCTCACTTTCTCCAACTCTCTCTCCAAACTCGCCACAAGATCTCTCTTCTTCTCATTCTCCGCTACCGCCTTATTAAGCGACTCACGGAGCGACGAGACGAGCGTGGTTTGTTCCTGCAGCAAAGCATGGGACTTGGATTCGACTTCTCCAAAGTTGGGCAACGACGACGACGCCTTCAACGCCGTCTTCAACTTCCCCACCTCCGCCCTCAATCTCTCCTTCTCCTCTCTCACCCTCCCCAACTGCTCCACCTTTTCGCTCTCCCTTTCCTTCACCCTCTCCTTCAACTTATCCTTCTCCCCCTCAAGCGTCGCACATTGTGCCCGCACAGAACGTAACTGGCTTTCTAGCTCTTTCACTGACTTTTTCAGCTCGGCGATTTCGGAATGGAGACGAGCAGTCAAGGCCGTCCCACTTTGGGATGGCCTCAATCTGAGCTCTTCGATCAACTGTCCTTTCATTATAGACTCCAGCTTCACTGACTGGTCTTGTGCCTCAGTCCCGACCTGAGCATGGGTAAACCTTCTCCTCGATAACACTTCATCGTCATTAATGATGGCATCATTCTGCCCATCTAGATGTTCCCAGAGCATCAGCGCACCAAAGACGGACGCAAACAAGCCCGCGATAGCGATGGGCGTGCTGATGGTGCGTGAGAATTGGGAGAAGGGGGTGAGGTGCAGTCCAAGAGTGAAGGTGGTCGACATAGGTCTGAGAGGAGTGGGTGGGAATGGCATTGGGTTGAAGAGCGAGCGAAAGCGAATAAGGGATATAAGTCCACCTTTCACCCAACTCACCCGATTATTATAATCGCGTGCCGGCTCGGTGTATAATGAATGCCGCATGTCCGCCTCATGTCCATCATCCAGATCCGGATATATGGCTGTACTTATAACGTTATTGATGAAGACAGGCAACGGTGCGGCGGGTATACATAGCCCTGCGGTGAATATATTAATTATGGTAGACGGGTGACTTGCAGCATGCTACGGCATCGGAATGGTTGATACCCGCTTGACAGCAAACGGGCACTTTGTATTCTTCCGAGTTCTCATTCTAGTACGTCATTTCAGCGCTAGCACTATTTGACCGTCATGTATGTCGGTATTGCCGATGACATTTCACTCTGAAGACTTGTAGCTCCGCGACGATGCTCCGGCCTGAGACCCAGTGAGAAATCCCACGGGTGAAATCTGTTACGCCCGGAGTCAACCTGTCACGCACTGCCTATATCTGGCACCTACTCGACATTCTGCTCATATCTGCTTGCCTCTACCACATACCGTCCACATGTGTAATTGCCTCTGTAATTATAGCTATGAAATCATATTTCTTTAAAACATTGCATGTCATGAACTTGCTAAGTCCCTCTGCTGACAAATTCCATAACTTACATGAAAGAGCTAATTAAATGGGATGATGGCAGAATACTTTGTGAATGCCACAAATGCTATCAAATCCGTCGAGATGGTGTTTACCTCATACCAAGAATGTACCAAAATCATAAGAAGTATCATGATTTGGACCCAGATGATGAGGAGCTAGAGCACTGTGCTGCTCATGCTGCATTCTTTAAGAAATGGGGGAAACTGAATGGGTCCTCCACATCATCTAGCTCAAGTCAGATGCATAAAACACAGAGAAAGGTACATCATGTCATATTCAAATGATATGCTCAACTTAAATACACTAGGCAACACACAAAACAACTATCCCACCTCTTCCTCTCAATGAAGATATGTCCACAGACACTGGAATTCAGTACATGGATGACATGTTGATCTATGGGGACACATCCATGGGAGATCTGCTGATGCAGGGGAATATGCCAACTCAAGGGGATGCATCTGTCAGCAGAGCACAGGATCAGGAGGAAGCATTGATTGATCCATTGTTTGCACACCAAACTTGTAACAAATCTGATGAGGAGGACTCAGAGGAGGATGAGGACAAGGAAGGTGTGCCTGAACCTGTGCCCAAGTCCAAGCAGCCTCAGCTAGGGGAACAACTTGAGGATGAAGATGAAGGACATAATAGTACCAATATCCCTGTCAATTTAAATGAACCATTGCCCCAGCCAATCCTCTCAAAGCTTGTCCTCACAAATAACATGATTGAGGATGTCAAGGCGGCACGCTTGGAGGATGATCTCAATGAAGAAATGTTGGAAAGGCTGCAGAACCCTCCCAGGGAGCCAGAGAGTCTCCCCCCAGACATTCTGTTTTCAATGGCCTTGTTCAATAACCTTATGGGTGGCTCTCAACAGATGTATCATGATGTTTGCCAAATGATCAAGCACTTCACAGGACACATGCTCAAGTCATACTACAAGGTAAAGACAAAGATTGAAAATACAACTCAGGTAGCTCAGCTACAAAACGACATGTGTGTTGGGTGTTGTGTTGCTTTCACAGGTCCTTTGAAAGGTCATTATAGGTTGTGTAACACACAAACCTTATACTTGATTTGTCTCAAGGCTGATCTTAGTATCACACTGCATCTGATCATCCTCACACTTGTGTACTTAGTTCTAGTACACAAGTTCCTTGAACTATACACTTGGTACTCAACACTTGTTGATGCTGGACTTGTTGGTGATCCACAAGCCCTGTTAGTCCAAGTAGTACTAAGTGTTCTCTGTTATAACACTTAAAGTCAAACTTAACTGGTTTGACTATTGAGTCAATAACTGAACTGAACTTCTGGAAAGCAGGCCTGTAGGTTACCTGCACCACTCATCAAGATTTCCTTCCTACTATGAAAGATCCCTGCACCCCCTCCAAATAAGGCAGAATGACACTCTGGCAACAAATACACACTCGATAGTGCTGTTATTGAATTGGACACAAGGGACAACATCTGGAAATACAAGGACAGTACACACATTGAATCTAATAAGTTTTGGATTCCACAATGATTCTCAAGACCACCTAACTCTGCAGTTCTCCATAATGACACTTACTTTCTTAACTGCCTATACCTCCACTTCAACCATCAGAACAGTCATTGGTATTACCACTTCCAGGATACCAATACCTATTCCCCAGTTGAGGACAAACAATTCTTAGGACCGCATTGGGAACCAGGAAAGAAAGAACAGCATCTGCCAGTAGAACAGTTACACCCAAAGAAAGGAAAATCTTACCAAGTACCTAGTGAATCAGGATCTGAAAAATCGTTTCACAATCCTAGTGACTTCCCCCAGTTACCAAAGCTTGCTATCGCATCATCATCAACACTACTACCAATTAGTAGGACCAAGTCAGAACAAACAGTTAAACTGAAGAGAGACTCACCACAGACACTGCCTCCACCAAAAAGTCCAACACCACCACCTCATAGATCTCCAACTCCACCAGGACCCCCAGATGACCCACCTCCACTGCAGACTCCACCAGAAATAGATATGGCTGATGGAACCACACCAACAACAAAAGCTCCCACACCAAAAGCATTTACCAGTGATTGAAACAAAGCCCTTGATTTCATCACAAACTGCGAAATCTACTTTGAGCTAGTCAAAATGTACACCACAGATAAGGACAAAATCCTTTTTATATTGCTATTATGTGGTGACCAAGCTAAATGATGGAAAAACAATAAAATGGAGGAATACACCACTATGCCAGTGAAATGGGGAAACTATGCCAATTTTAGGACAGAGTTCCTAGACAATTGGGGAGAGATTGATAGTCCAGGAACGGCTATCACTGAGATCTACAAATTGCAGAAACAGAAGATGTCCATTACTGGGTACACATCCTGATTCAAAGAACTAATCCGACAAGCCAGAATCACAGAAGATGCTGCCACCATACCACTATATACACAAGGACTCCCAGGAGAAGTCATACAACAAGTCATGACGTTCAACCTGACAACCCTCAAAGACTGGTACAATTACATATTATGTGCTAGTAATGCCAGGAATAGAACCACCATCTTGACAGGACTATCCTATCATGCAAACAACTGAGGGCAGGGACAATCATGACCAAAGGACCCTAATGCAATGGATGTTGATATGACATCCATCAACAGTATGACCAAAGAAGGAAGAGAACAGCACTTCAAAGATGGATTATGTTTCATATGCCATAAATCAGGACATCAGTCACAAGACTGCTCACAGTGAAAACAAGGACCACAAAAGAAGACAGGAGGGAGCAAGCAAGGAAAGGGTAAAGGAAAGGGGAACCAATTCAACCACTGCTCCATAAGGAACACCATGACAGGTGATGGAGATGAAGAAGAAGAACAGTCTGAACCAGAAGACAGGGAGAGTTACATGAAGATACATGCCCTGATAAAGAATTTACCCCATGAAGAATGGATCAGAGTACTAATGGACACAGACAAGGATTTTTGATGACAGGACATACCCTGATGGTTACCACCCCTGATAAAGAAATAATAGAAGTACAAGCTATCATTGTAAAATCAATGACAAATAAAACAATTTCATTGCCAACTTCTATTGTTACAAGCAAACCCATTGAAATCCAAGTGCTGATTGACTCAGGAGCAGAAGGACGATTCATTCACTCACAATTAGCAACCAAACTTAAATGCATTCCATTAATGAAAACAATCAAAGTACAAAATGTAGACAGATCTGAAAATATCAAAGGGGAAATTACAGAAAGATGCCTCTTGCTGATTAGCATCAAAGGAAAAGAGATGACTGATTGGTTTTATGTTACCAATCTTGGTGATCAGGATCTTATATTGGGACTGCCCTGATTGGAGCAGCACAACCCAAAAATAGACTGGAAGATGAAGACTGTGGAATTCCCAGATTCCAATGAAATAAAGATTCATGTTGCACTGAGGAATTGCCTTTTGGGTCTAGAAAAGGGATTACAGCATGAATGGGATGAGGATCTCATGGTATGGTTCTTAATGTCACATAAGAAGCCTGAGCCTGCAGATTGACTACTTTGGAACAATACTTCCCTGTGGGAAGATGCACAATATAACAAGGATGTTTACAACCTGAACCTGTTTAGGTTCTCCCCCACACAACAGATGGCACACAAGTATTCTAGTCAAATGACCAATGACCAAAGTAAGACTCCAGGACAGGAGAAACCCAAAACAAATGATGGGAATGAGAAGCTACCCCTGGAATACAAGGAATGGATTTCTGTATTTGAAAAAGAAGCAAGTGAAAGATTCCCCAATGCTAGACTGTGGGACCATGCCATTGAACTCAAAGAAGGATTTGTTCCTAAGAGAGGAAAAATCTACAATATCTCACCACTTGAGCAAAACTCACTTGACATCTGGATTAAAGAACAATTAGCAAAAGGATATATCTGACTGTCAAAATCACCACAAGCTGCCCCCTTTTTCTATGTAGAAAAGAAAGAAAAGGGAGTACTATGACCCTGCCAAGACTACCACTACCTTAACAAATGGACGAAACCAAATTCATACCCCTTACCCCTTGTATCTGACCTAATGGTGAAACTCAAAGGATCAAAGTTTTTCACTAAACTGGATCTACAATGGGGATATAATAATGTCCAAATTAAGGAAGGTGACAAATGGAAGGCAGCATTTGTAACAAACCAAGGCTTATTTGAACCAACAGTAATGTTTTTCGGATTATGCAATTCACCAGCAACCTTTCAGGCTATGATGGACAACTACTTCAGAGATATGATTAATGAAGGATGGTTAGTAATCTATATGGATGACATTCTCATCCATGCAAGGACTCAAGAAGAACTTGAGAAATGAATGAAACACGTTCTGCAGATGCTTAAAGAAAACAACTTATTTCTCAAGATGGAGAAATGCACATTTGCTCAAACAGAAATAGAATTTCTCAGCATGATAATATCTCACAACATGATCAAGATGGATCCAATTAAACTTGCTGGTATCAAGGACTGGCCCTCCCCTACCACAGTTAAACAAATACACTCATTCCTAGGATTTGGAAATTTCTATAGAAAATTTATATCAGGATTCACACATATAGCATGACCGCTACACAACCTCACAAAGAAAAACAAGATATGGGATTGGACAATAGAATGCCAAGCAGTATTTGATCTATTAAAAGAAAAATTCACAACAGCTCCAGTACTATTAATGCCTGATACAACTAAACCATTTGTACTTGAAACTGATGCTAGCAAATGGGCAATAGGAGCTGTCTTATCACAAAAAGACAGTAATGACATCTTACAACCCTGTGGATTCTTATCACACTCCTTAACACCAACTGAACAAAATTGGCAAATCTACAACAGAGAATTCTTTGCCATCATCCATGCTCTTTCAGAATGGTGCTACCTTTTACTTGGTGCACCCCACCCTATAGACATACAATGTGATCATAAAAACCTTACATATTACTGATCACCTCAATGACTCACTGCCAGACAAGCCTGCTGGTGGCATGACCTATCCTGGTACCAATATACCCTCACACATGTACCAGGCATGAAACTACAACAAGCAGATACCCTCTCACAACAACCCGATCACACCCTTACCAATGACACCACTGATGATGTCACCATATTCACCAATGACCATTTCATTGCTATAATTAATGTAGATCTCTGAGAACACATTATCGCCACCTCTCTAACTGATGACCTTGTCACCACCATCAAACTATGCTTAGCTGATGGCACCCCACTGCCACTTTGGATGGCTATTTCCGACTGGTCTATCACTGATGGCACCCTATTCTACAAAGGGAAAACCTATGTTCCCTCTACCAACAATCTCCAGACTGATATCATCCACACCACCCATGATTTAGTTCTCACCAGCCATCCTGGCCTTTTCAAAACAATCACCTTATTAAAGCAATCTTACTGGTGGCCAGGCCTCACTGTTCTTACCAAGACAGATGCACTATTTGTCAACAAATGAAGCCTAATACCCACCCTACTGCTGCTCCCCTTATGCCTATTATAAGTCATGCCACACAACCCTTCCAACAAATCATGATGGACTTTATCACCAACCTTCCCCTTTCAGATGGTTTTGATTCTATCTTTGTTGTGGTTGACCAAGGACTTACAAAGGGAGTAATTCTTAGCCCTTGTCACAAAACAGTCATGGCACTGCAAACTGCTGACCTGTACATTAATAATGTATTCCGACATCACAGACTACCTGATACCATGATCTCAGACAGAGGACTGCAATTTGCCACTAAAGTATTCAAGGAAATAATGAATGGACTATGAATTAAGCACAAAATGAGCACTGCCTTCCATCCACAAACAGATGGACAAACAGAACAACTCAATCAGGAACTGGAAATATACCTCTGGATATTCTGTGCATATGAACCCCATTCCTGGAATAGACTCCTACTGATAGCAGAATTCACACATAACACAAAGGAACATCAAGAGCTGAAACAAACCCCATTTCACCTGATGTATGGAACAAACCCTGTTTCTATTCCTGAAGCCTTTGAGAAGATCACCACCCCTGCAGCAGAAGACTGCCTCAAATCACTAAATAAAGCTAGAGAAGAAGCACTAGCCACTCATGAACTCACATGTCTAAAAATGACACAATGAGTTACCTGCCACTCTAAACCCTTCAAGAAAGGACAGAAAGTTTGGCTAGATTCATGAAACCTATGCATTCCATATGAATCATGGAAACTTGCCCCTAAACAAGAAGGACCCTTCCTTATCAGCGACGTCTTAGGACTGCTAACATATAAACTAAAATTACCAACTCAATGGAAGATCCACCCTGTGTTCCACACCACTGTATTAACTCCATATAATGAAACAGACATCCACGGACCTAATAGTACACAACCACCACCTGACCTTATCAATGGATCAGAAGAATATGAAATTGAAGCAATAATCGCTCACTGATCAACCCGAGGACACCACTATCAATATTTGATAAAATGGAAGAACTTTGACAGTTCTAATAATATGTGGGAACCTGAATGGAACATCACTAATGCAGACAAACTCTTAGAAGAATATAAAAGAAGGAAGAAACTCGCATAAAGAGTTCCCATCCCCACTTCTTCACACATGTCATCCCAACAACAGATCATCTGCACCATCACCAACTTTGCCTTCACCACCCCTACTCCTGATGACTCCCCACTACCCATTCAATGTTCCACCTCCCCCTCCACAGTGTCTGAACAAGACCCAAATGACTTTTATATCAATGAACAGGGAAACCACATCAATGCCACAGATGCAATGACCCCCACCATCATACAAACATCACAGCATTGCACCCCCCCTGACTACTCATCAGATAGAAATGCTGACACAATACTACCAGTTAATGAGCATCAGAATGGAGCTACAATTGCTCATCAGCTTGTCAGAATCTGTGATGACACAGATTCTCACATGTCTAGTCAACAAAGCACTGCCACATGAGCAGCTGCTCCCCCTCCTGAGGACCCTGTCACCCCTTGCAACTGCAATACAGAAATTACAGAAGAAGATCAACAACTTGGATACACCCCTGATCCTTCTGGGTTCTATGATAGAGAACCATTTTCTGCCATCATGGGACCAAATAACCCAACCTACAAGGACATCTGGGACCATGTGCAAGCAACTGTATCCTATGGTCAAATCCCCATGAATAACAAAACCCAGGAACAGATAATCCGAATCTGGTTCCTCATTCTCCAACACAAAATATGCACAGCTTTGATAGCCTTGGCAATGGCCAACTGGAATTTCAATGCTGTCAACATACTTGAGACAATAGCGAACCTCAGTACCATGATATGGCCAATTGAAACTGCAGATGGACCCAACCTCCTACAGCTCACAGTAGACCTACTACACCAACTCATCCATGCCAACATTGAGCACTACATTATCCCAGCTATAGAGGAAGTATGCTGACATTTGATCACAGTCTCTCATATTGAGAGAAACACTCAGCAGTTTCTCATGCACCCAACATGGCACCTCCTGCTTTATGTCGCCCCTGACTGTCTCTGAGCTGTACAGTTTGCAAAGAATGCTCTGGACTATGCCACAGACATGGCATTCCACACAGAAAAGGTACAACAACTGGCAAAACAACAGATTGCCAGCTGTGAAACCATTTTTCCATTACCCTACCACCACCAACCACAATTTGCATTTGGTGCTCCACAGGCTCAAGCAGTTGCTATGGCAATCAACAAGCTTAGTAATAATGGAAAGCTTCATCCAAGCGCAGACCCAACTACCTTACCAGCAGCTAATCACAGACCTCATTCACCACCACAAGGTACCAATAGAATTACCTCACCACAGGCCCCCTATGCCCAACTCTCCCCCAGCAACAATCTGAAATGGAGTTGCCTTATCTGCAATAGTTGAGGACACCTCACCATCAACCATCCCCATGACCCTAGTTCTACCCCTACCACCAGGAAGAAGCCAACAACTAAAGTGCCACTATCTAGATGCCCAGTTAAGAATGTTGTCACTGGCCTACCCATGTCCAACAAGGAAGTCAAACAACACAACAATTGTCTTGTGTCCACCTCCACCCAGCCCTCCACTTCTTCCATCAAATTACAGAAGATAGTGAAAGAAATGGGACACCCCTTTAAGGATGACCCATGGACAAAGGCTATGCTTGGCATCACTACTGACCAGGACTATAAATATTATAACACCTGCCACCTCCTTCACCCTGACTCCATCCTACTGAACCCTGCCTACAAACACAAGGGAAAAGTGCACACCCCATCATATGTAGAGGACTCCCTGATGGAGGACTACCACCAGTACAATGGTCCCTTCAAATGCAACCCCATCACTATTGCCAACATGACCAGAGAGCCCATGATGGATGATTATTAGAAAGATAAGTTGTGGACAACTTATCACAGAACAGAGCTAGTGTTACAGTTATATGAGTTCAGGACATTTATGCTGTATGTACTTTTACTTTTTCCTTCACTCTGTTTATTCCCTTGGACCCCCTCAGACTACATTCCTACTTATGACATATTCATGACATCACCCCTACATCACTTCATTCCACCACCTCCCATATGATATCATCATTGATTCATACATGTCATTGTGTATGTGTTCTTATGCTCTCTTTGCCTCTGTTATGACACAGCCCCTTTAGTATATAAGGACCCCAATGTACAGTAGTAGAACCTAAGTTTGACTTAGGTCATTATAGGTTGTGTAACATGCAAACCTTATACTCAATTTGTCTCAAGGCTGATCTTAGTATCATGCTGCATCTGATCATCCTCACACTTGTGTACTTAGTTCTAGTACATGAGTTCCTTGAACTATACACTTGGTACTCAACACTTGTTGATGCTGGACTTGTTGGTGATCCACAAGCCCTGTTAGTCCAAGTAGTACTAAGTGTTCTCTGTTATAACACTTGGTTTGTGATATGGGTAATACTGAACCTAAGTCCCAACTTGCACTACAGTGACCTGCAAAACTGTTGCAATGATTGGCATGTTCAGGGAGTTTGGCAAATATCACCTCAAATAAAATAGTACAAATTATGATATATTAGTATGTAATAGAGTACCTTCCTGGCTTTAATTTGAGCCCTTACTGATGTTATTTGGTCCAGTAGTTCAGGCAATAAAAAATGTTGTATAGGCAGGTATCATTGCAACAGTTTTGCAGGTCATGTGGTGTAATACCAAAAACGGTATGTAGGAGTCATGTGATCCAACTAAGAGTCATGTGACTATGTTGAACAAGTTGAACATATGCCAAATATGTCATAACAATACTTGCAACTTACCATGCACCCAATCTCCACTGCCCAAAAGGCTGATATCATCTCTTTACTTGCTTCTGGACACTCTGCCCATCAGCTGGAGGTTGTCCACCCAAACTTTCTGGCAGGAATATCCAGCATGCTATCCACCTCATCACCACTGGCAAAGTAGATACAACTGTTCAAGCCACCAAAGCTCTGCAGGATGTGGTTAACAATCCTATTTCTCCTGATACCATGCATAGGCACCTGAAAAAGGCTGGTATGAAGGCTGTGGTGAAGAAGAAAAAGCCATTTCTCAGTGCAAGGCACAAGAGGGAGAGGATGGACTTTGCAGAGGCACACAAGGATTGGACTGTGGAGGACTGGAAGAGGGTTATTTGGTCAGATGAGACTAAAATCAATTGCCTAGGCTCAGATGGGAGGAAATGGGCATGGAAAAAGGGTGGGGAGGGTCTCAGTGATAGGTTGGTGCAGGGAACCATGAAGTTTGGTGGAGGTTCAGTGATGGTCTGGGGTTGTATGATGTGGGAGGGGCCTGGACTGGTTTGTAAAATTGAGGGGAGGATGGATGGGGACCTTTACCTGACCATTTTGGATGATGAACTCCAAGGCAGCCTGGAATATTATGGCAAAGATCCAGCAGATGTCATCTTCCAGCAGGACAATGACCCAAAGCACACATGCAAGAAGGCCAAGAAGTGGTTTCAAGATCATCAGATAGAGTGCATGGTATGGCCACCACAGTCTCCAGACCTCAGTCCAATAGAACAACTGTGGACTCACTTGAAGAAGAGGCTTAATGACTATGAAACTCCACCCTCTGGTGTCTTGGAGCTTTGGGACAGAATTCAGGAAGTGTGGGACAAGATTGACCCAAAGGTGTGTCAGGAATTGATTGAGAGTATGCCAAGGAGGGTACAGGCTGTGATTAAGGCAAAGGGGGGATATACTAAGTATTAGAATTGACTGGAATGTATCTGCCATATACCACCTGCAAAACTGTTGCAATGATACCTGCCTACATAACATTTTTTATTGTCTGAACTACTGCACCAAATAACATCAGTAAGGGCTCAAATTAAAGCCAGGAAGGTACTCTATTACATATTAATATATTATAATTTATACTATTTTATTTGAGGTGATATTTGCCAAACTCTCTGAACATGTCAATCATTGCAACAGTTTTGCAGGTCACTGTATAAGAAGAAATATGTCCTACCTGCATTTTTTATCCCCAGGCCCAAGAAGCCTGAAAACATGGATTCATTTCTCCTACCCTCCTTCAGACATGTCTCAGCACTGCAGAAAGAAGGACTTTGGGTTTATGATGGTCATCTTGGGTGCCTGATCACTTTGCAACCATTTTTTGGCTTTGGGACAGCTGACACTCTGGCTCTCCCTCTCCTTAGCAGCTTAGTTGGACATAACAGGCAGAACAGCTGTAGACTGAGCTGTGGAATGCCAGGTTGGCACCCTCCTGGTAAACCTACATATTATCCTGTGGTACTGCAACTGAAAGACTACATGATTACAAAATGCAATCATGCCAATTACTAATGATTTATCTGAACTGAGACCACCAAATGCCATAAAATATCAACAAGACTTGAGAAAAGTCATTATATCACCTAACAAAAGAAGGTACAAGCATAACCAACTTCTGACAGGGATATGTCAGCTGAGCATTTGCCTTGGCCTCCAACTGCAGTTGATGGTTCCTGTGCCATGGTGCTTCACACTAGACCTCATGCACCTCATCTCACTCAACATACCCTCTCACCTCATTTCTATTTGGTGGAACTCATCAGATGTGAGGATAACATATGATGATCTTCCAAAGCCTGACTTTCTTGTGCTTGAGAATGATGAAGTTTGGAAAGAACATGGGAAACTTGTTAAATCTACCCATCCCTATTTCCCTGGATCATTTGATCAACTCCCCTGGGATCCATCTAAGAAGATCAACTCTGGTTATAAGGCTATTGAATGGTTGAACTACTTCTGGGTGCTCAGACCAGCACTATTTTGAATCATTTTGCCACACCATCTCTGGCAACATTATTGCAGGCTTGTCTGTGGTATCAGACTCCTTCATCAGTGTGTCATTATGGAAGAAGACCTGCAACATGCTCATGATTTGTTGACATGGTGGGAGATAGATTTCAAAAACCTCTACTACCAAAGGAGAATTGACCAACTACATCTTGTTTGTCCATGTTTACATGCCCTTCTCCATGTGGCCCCTGAAACTAGATGATGTGGCCCACTCAATTTAGTTGCTCAATGGGTCATTGGAAACCTGGGATGGGAAGTACATCAACATTCAAATCCTTTCATGAACTTGTCACAGCATGGCTTGCTCTGTGCTCAGACAAATGCACTAAAGGCTGTTGTCCCTGAGTTGGATCTTGACCCTCTGTTACCACACAATGCATGGCCAATTGGTAATGGCTACATGTTGCTAACAGCTCAGGACAATAAGGATCACACCATCACAGATGTGATGCAAATTCATGCACTGATTGAGTTCTTCACAAAGAATGGTGAGCATAACAAGATTCCTGATGGTAAATTCTCATTGCAATGCTGGGCAAGATTGCACCTCCCAAATGGGCAAATTGCTAGGTGTGCCTGGAAGGAGTTAGAAAACCATGTGTTACACAATTCCCACAATGTCAAAGTATGTACTTTGAATTTTTTTATATCTGTTTTCACAACTCCCTCAGTATCAGCATGATTGTTCATTCCATTTTGGAGAAGTCCAGTACTACTTTCAGTCTGAGGTAGCAGGTCAAAACTGCACCTTGGTGATGGTGTCTAGGTACTCTGATCTGGATGAGAATCTGTTGAAGGACTCTTCTGACACACTATGTCTTGTAAGTTACCAAGGGACAGAAGCCCTCCATGTCATCAATACCAAGTCAATATGCTCAGTTGTTGCTATGGTGCCATTCATCTTATCCAGTAGAGAAAAGCAAAATCCATTAACTTGTGAGCAAAGCACAAATTGTTTCTTTGTGGGGGAAAAGCCATTCCTGGATTTCACAAGTTCCACTACAGATCCACTGCCAAACAGTGACAGCAAAGCACATTCAGATGAAGAATACTAGCCCACTGTCATTTTATGTATGCACATCACAACCACACCTCCCAGACTATCCATCAATCATTCCAGAACTATGAGATCCTATTTATATGTTCAAACCAACAGCCAGCTAGGGATTGGAAAGGGTTAGCCAAACCCTTGAGGGTACAGGGTAGGGGTACCTAGAGGGTAAGGGTAGGGGTCTGCAATCTGTAGACCCTTACC
>QFEO01000281.1:732-13469 GCA_003316615.1 Amanita pseudoporphyria
CAGCACTTGACTGCGCAACCCTCCTTTTGGACAATGTTTTCTCACGATTCGGTCTACCGGACTCCATTATCTCGGATCGCGGACCGCAATTTACAGCAAAACTATTCAAAGAATTAATGAACACGTTGCAAATCAAACATCGCCTTAGCACCGCCTTTCATCCCCAAACAGATGGACAGACAGAACGACTTAACGCCGAATTAGAAACTTATCTCCGAATGTATTGTACCTATCAACCAAACAAATGGCATCAATACCTCACTCTAGCAGAATTCGCGCACAACGCTAGAATACAAGACACTACCAAACAAAGCCCCTTCTACCTAATGTACGGTACACAGCCGACCCTACTTCCAAAAGCTTTAAACCCAACTTCTGCACCCTCCTTGAACGAACGTCTCAAAGAAATACAAAAAGCATGTGAAGAAGCCCTAGCAGCAATAGGAATTGCCGCTCAACGAGTAAAAGAACGCATCACACGCTTCAGCAAACCCTTCAAGCTAAATCAGAAAGTATGGCTAGACACAAAGAATCTTAGACTGCCCTACGAGTCAAAGAAACTTACGCCAAAACGAGAGGGACCATTCCCCATTAGCAAAGTCGTGAACTCCATAACCTATCAATTAAAGTTACCAGCACAATGGAAGATTCACCCTGTGTTTCATGCATCGCTTCTATCCCCTTATAGAGAAACGGGCACACACGGACCTAATGACACTATGCCACCCCCTGATTTGATTAATGGAGAAGAAGAATTTGAAATAGAAGCAATAATTGCTCACTGACGCCACGGACGCCACTATCAGTACCTCATCAAGTGGCGCGGATATGACAGTTCTAATAATACTTGGGAACCTGAGCCCAACCTTACTAATGCGGAAGACCTCCTTCACGAATATAAAAGAAGAAAGAAACTCGCCAACTGAACTTCATTCCTTACCCCCCCATGTCTCTCAATGAACAATTCGGACGCTACATCCCGACCTACCTCCGACTCTCCAATTCTATCCCAACTGGAACTGGATCTGGAGAATCTCTTGTCCCCAGCCCAGCGCACACAGATATGGATTACGATGAAGAACGGGATCCTCAGGACTATATCTTCGCCAGTCCTGCCCCATCTGAGGATTGCACCCAACAAGCGGACCCCACAGATTCTGACTCCCCAGCAGATGCACGCTCTGAGCCGCTACCATCAGTATCTGGCAGTACGTCACGAGCTGGTGCTGTTAGTCAGGGAAGGACTCTCTCTAGTCGACAGAGCTATCCGGCTCTCGCAGAATCAGCATCTCAGCTACAGAGACCAGATACGCCTATCCCGACTGGTCCCGAAACTTCTGGACCCCTTACAGAAGTTAGTAACCTCCCTCCGTACTCTGGACCGATCGCAACCAATATGGATGTAATCCCTATTCCATTCGCCGCCTCCTATTCATCTTTTGAAAGTCTCAAGATTCGCGTCTCTACTACCCTAGACCTAGCAAAAGCTACCGTCCCACCAGGGATGTGCGACATTATCATGTCCATCTGGTACCTCATCATCAACCATGAGTTCTGCGTCACCCTCATAGACCTCACTGCCTCGGACTGGAACTTCACAGCGGTTCATCTCCTTGAGGCCATCGCCAATCTCAATGCCACGCAATGGCACGAGGACATGACATGCAACATAATCATGAACCAATACGTCGTCGACCTTCTTTACAGGTTGATTAACTCGGATGTCGAGAAATACATCCAACCAGCTTTGAACGCTCTGGCAACAGAAAAGGTTAAGGTCATTCCCCCTGTTCTAGATCGCTCGCTTTTTCTTATACACTACGGATGGACCACAACCCCTCACAAGACCCCGGATTGAATGCAAGCAGTTAGACTTATGGAAGACACTTCAGATATCGCTGAAGATATCCAATTCCATGCCTCACGTATCGTGCAACTTACAAAGCAGCAACATGTACACTCACAAACAGTTTTTCCACTGGATCCCAGCTCTATCCCAGTACCAGCGGCAGACTCGACTAGGTCCTTTGCCTTACAAAGAGTTATTACGGAATTGGCCAGCCGGCACTCGCTGAAATCTGCAACACCCATTATCAGCCCGTTCCCTCCGGCACCTACTCCCTCTTCCACTAATACCGCTCCAGGAAAATACACCACTCCTTACCAAAGGACTCCTCGTCTCCATCGAGGAATATGTTTGATTTGTAATGCTTGAACGCACGAGACTATGGCACATGATGCTGCAATTGCCTCAACCATAACAACGATTCCGCAACCGCCCCCTGCTCCGGTTAAGACTAGAAAAGGAAAGAAGAAGGCCTCGCTTACTCCCCCTTCTCCCACCTTGACTATTGTCGACAACATCTCTCGAGATGTTCCTATTCCCAAAGGAGCTATGGGTATGACTACTGAGGACGCATTAGCACATAATAAAAAGGTAGCCGCCTTAAAGAAACCACAACCTGCATATCGACCACGAAGACGAAAAAGGATGACCCAACATGAGGTTACGATAGAAGAAGACGCGCTTCATACCGATCGTACCGGTTATGGAGATTTAGATGACGCCGGTTTCGCCAACATCACAGGAGAGCCCTACAGGGATTTTTACTAAATCATGCGCGTTCGTTTGAATCTTTTCCGACGACATGGACTAGTCAATTTCAATGGGAATCGAGATTCCCTCATGTACGTTCAAAATTATTAAAAAAAAATCTACGTATAAAGGATAAATTTTACAAAAATATGTGTTTGAAATAGGGACATTTCAATTTAGCGAAGAGCTAATGTTACAATTAAACGTCTTTACAGTAACAACTTACGATACATTTTCACTTTTTCTCACGATATACTTATTTACATTGTTCGTTAACATTCTGGATGAGACCAGACTTCTATTTTTACTTTACTATGACATCACTTCAGTCATATGATACTTCCATCATATTCCTTTCGTTTCCATTATCAACGAACATAGTAACACACACATATAAACATCACCATACTCCGAGTAGTATATAAACGGCATGTACTAGCAGTAGTACCTTAAGTTTAATCTATTCGTTCTTAAACGTTTACATCTGATCCTGAACTTGATCATCAGTTCTTATCAGTTCCCTGAACGCCTCTCAAGTGATCTTAGTCACTCAGCTCCTAATCCTCGCATTAGTCTTAGTCGCAGCGCTTCTCGACAAGTGGGCTTGTTGTCACAGTTCATCCCTATTGCAGGGAACTTCTTGACCAAGCATACTAAGTTCGCTTAGCGGTAACATCATTGGAATCTTCCGATGTTGCGCAGATTCACCGCTGGTGGAATCGGTTACCCTTCTTTTTCCCCTTCCAGTTACTTTTGGAAGTTGTCTTCTTATTTGTGCAGTCTCTTGTTAAGTGCCCTGGTTTGTGGCACGTGAAACACAATGATTCCCTAAAATGTCGGTCTCTCCCTGTTTGCGACATAGCGTTGATCTCGATGAGATCTATGTCCATTGCATCACTTCTTTTGTGGCTTGAGCTAGATGGTTTGTGTGTGGTCTGTAGGTTGTTGAATACCCTCATTCGGCTGTTCGCGTTACTTCATATCATGGCCAGATTATACCAATCGTCAAGTGTTTTCAGATTGTGCATCATGATCTCTGCCATAACACTAGGTTGTAAGCCTTGTGTAAAGAAAGGTATTGCAGCTGCATCGCTGTCTATATTTGCTTGTTTGATAAGCTCTTTGAAGTTTGCGATGTAATCTTGGATCGGCAATTTCTTCTGGTGCATCCTGTATATCTTTGTAATCGCCATTCCCAGGCTATCCACTTCCTTCCAGTCTTTAAGGAATTGTTCCTTAAAGAGTTTGTAGTTGTTCCACAGATCCACATTAGATTCAAAATGATCTAATTTGTTGATCTTCCATTGATTTGTGCCTTGCCTGATTAGGGGTAGGATAAACACAATTTTTTGTTGTGGCATGGTAAAACCCAGAACTAGGGTCATATATAGCTCACAATCGCGAATGAAAATTTTCATTTCATTGCACTTCCCTATAAATGGTCTGGGCATGGGGATCTTTGGAGATCCGTTTGATTGCGGTTGATCAGTCATCATCAGCTCTGGATCTGGTGGTGGTGAAGCAGGTGGTGGAGGTGGTGGGGGTCTTGGTGAAAACAGTGGTAGCGGTGAGAGAGGTGGATTAGGCAGTGTAGGTTCTTTTTTGCCTTTTCCTTTAGGAGATGGTTTCTGTGTTGATCTGGAATCGGTTCGCTCAATTCCTGTTGGTACGAGAGTAGAAGATGAAGCGGGATTAAAAGTTGCTTCGGGTAAGTCACTGAGTTCCTGGAAATCTCCTGTTTCTGAACTCGATTTGCTTGGAACTTTGAATGTTCCTTTCATTTCACTTATAAAGTCTGTGAAAAGATTGTGAGGTAAATGATCTTTTGGTGCGCCTTGTGTCCAAAAGGGTCCTAGGAATAGATTGTCTTTGACTGGATTGTTATTTGGATAATACCAGCGTTCGTGTTTGTCAAGGTTTAAATAATATCTTTCTTTGTATTTGACACTGGTGTTCGGTGGTCTGGTTGCTCTTTGTGGTATCCAAAAGTGCCTGGAATGAACGTGTGTTCCACTGAGAGAATATTTCCAGATATTATCCTTGGTGTCGAGTTCAATCTGTTGTTGATCTAGGAAGTATCAGTTGCCTGAATGACGTGAGGCTTTGTTAGGCGGAGGTGCCAGAATATATCTTCGTGACGACATGGTGGCTGGATGGGTGTGTGATTACGGATTCGCCCTTCTGGAAGTTTAATGTGGTAATGGACTGTTATCCAACCAAGTGATCAAAGTTTAATCTTAATGTTACCACTAAGCGACCTTAGCACACTCGATCAGGAAGTTCCCTGCAATAGGGATGAACTATGATAACGAGCCCACTTGTCGGGAAGCGCCACAACTAAGACCAAATGAGGATGAGCAGATGAGTGATGCTAAGATCACTTGAGAGGCGCTCAGTGAGATGATAAGAGTTAAGTGTCAACTCAGAATCAAGTATGAGCCTTGAACGAATAGATTAAACTTGGGGTATTACTGCTAATACATGTCTGCTTATGTACTACTCGAGGTATGTATGTATTTGTATATGTATGTTACTATGTTCATTGATTATAGAAGTTGAAGGAATATGATGGAACGATCATATGACTAGAATGATGTCATAGGTAAATGGAAATAGAAGTCCGGTCTTATCCAGAATGATAACGAACAATGTAAACAAGTATATTGTGAGAAAAATAGAAACATATTGTAAAGTCATTACTGTAAAGTGGTTTAATTGTAACAATTTCATTGGTTTGATGAAGATGGCTTGTGTGCTGATTGCAGATTGCTGAATACCTTCATTTGGCTATTGGTGTTACTTCATATCATGGCTAATTTATACCAATCATCCAGTGTTTGGGGATTGTGCATCATGATTTCAGCCATAATATTAGGTTGTAAGCCTTGTGTGAAGAAAGGTATGGCAGCTGCATCACTGTCAATTTTTGCTTGCTTGATAAGTTCCTTGAAACATGGGACATATTCCTGAATAGGCAATTTCTTCTGGTGCATTTTGTAAATGCATGTGATTGCCATTCCTGGGCTATCCACTTCCTGCCAGTCTTTAATGAATTGTTCCTTAAAGAGTGTGTAATTGTTCCATAGATCCATGTTGGCTTCAAAATTATCTAATTTGTTGATCTTCCATTGCATAGCATCATTACCAGTAAGGAGTAAGATGAAGGTGATCTTCTGTTGAGGAGTCATGAACCCTGGTACTAGTGCAAAGTAGAGTTCACAGTCTCGCAAGAAGGTCTTTGTCTCATTCCATTTTCTGGTAAATGGTTTTGGCATTGGAATCTTTGGTGAGCCATTAGAATGAGGTTGTTCAGCCATTGGTAGATCTGGATCTGGTGGGGGCGATGCAGGTGGAGGTGGTGGAGGAGGTCCTGGCAAAAACAGTGGTAGCAGTGAAAGAGGGGGTAAAGGCAGTGTTGGTTCCTTTTTGCCTTTTCCTTTAGGGGATGGTTTCTGAGTTGAACCAGAATCAGTATGTTCAATTCCTTGGGGTACTAATGTAGAGGTTGAGGCAGGTAGAAGTGTTGCTTCAGGTAAGTCACTGGGTTCTTTCCAATCAATAGATTTGGAACCTGATTCACTAGGAACTCTGAATGTTCCTCTTGTCTCACTGATATATTCATTAAAAAGATTGTGGGGTAAATGATCTTTTGGTGCGCCTTGGGTCTGTTATAACAGAGAACACTTAGTATTACTTGGACTAACAGGACTTGCGGTGCAATGACAAGTCCAGCATTGACAAGTGTCGAATACCAAATGTATAGTTCAAGGAACTCGTGTACTATGACCAAGTATACAAGTGTGAGGATTATGAGATGCAGCGTGATGCAATGATCAGCCTTGAGCGCAATGTAGAAGGTAAACAATCTAGATTGGTAACAACCTAAGTTGAACTTAGGTTCTATCTACTGTACATGGGGTCCTTATATACTAATGAGGAGTCGTGTCTAACAGAGACAAAGAGAACATAAGAACGCATCAACGAGACCGTGTGTAAGTAAATGATGAAGTCATATGGAACATGATGGAAGGAAGTGACGTATGGGTGATGTCATAACTATGTCATAAGTAGGAAGGGAGTCCGTCGGAGTCCAAGGAGATAAACGGAAAAATAAAAGTACATACAACAACATCCAGAACTCGTATAGTTGTAACACTAGCTCTTCGTTAGGTAAGTTGTCTGCAACTTACAATTTCCTTAATCCATCATAGGCTCGCCGGTCATGTTGGCGATGGCGACTGGGTCGTCGTCCCAGGGTCCTGAATACTGATTATAGTTTTTGAGCAGGGAATCCTCGACGTAGGGTTTGGTGTGTGCTTTTCCTCTGCAGTTGTACAGCGGGTTTGGTTGTATGGTATCAGGGCGTAGCATGAGACGTTTGTTGTAATCGCGGTAGTCCTGGTCGGTAGCAATACCAAGCATCATCTTGGTGTGCAGGTTGTCTTTTAGCGGTTGTCTGATCTCTTTGGATATTGCCTGAAGTTGGGATGAAGAAGAGGAGGGGACTGCAGGTGGTGAGTGCGTGACGAGTCAGTGGTTATATCATTTGACGTCTGTTGGTGACATGGGTTCACCTGTGACGACGTTCTTGATTGGGCGTTTAGGTGGTGTTGTCTTAACTGGGAGCTTCTTCCTGGGGGAAGGGGTAGCGTTATTGTGTGGGTGGTTGATGGTAAGATGGGAGCGGCTGTTACAGATGAGGCAATTGCGCTTCTTGTTGAGATTGGGTGCAATACGGGCATAAGGGGCCTCGGGTCTGATGATTCTATTGGTACCATGTGGCAGTGAATGAGGTTGGTGATCAGCTGGTGGTAAGGTAGTTCCAGCTGTGCTTGGACGTAGCTTTCCATGGTTACTAAGCTCGTTGATTGCAGTAGCGACTGTTTGAGCCTGTGAAGCACCAAATACGAATCGTGGTACATGGTTCGGCCTGACAGGGAACATGGTTGTGCATCCAATCGTTTGTTGGGCAGCCAGGTTCCTGATTTTCTCAGCGTGGTACTCAATGTCGGTGGCATAGTCCAGAGCATCCTCGCCAAAGCGTACTGCTCAGAGACAGTCGGGGGCGACATAAAGTGGTTTATGCCAGGATGGGTGAACAAGAAACTGCTGGATGTTTCTTTCGACATGAGAGACTGTGATCAAATGTCGGCGTACTTCTTCTATAGCTGGGATTATATATCGTTTGATGTCAGCTCTAATGAGTTGATGTACATCAGGAAAACATTGCTCTGGACTTATTGTACTTGTTCACTTAAATAAGGTGAAAAGTAGAAATAAGTTCCAAAAAGTGAGGGAAAAGTGAGGGGGGGTGCCTTATTTTTTACCTTATTTTGCTTATATAAGTTCATAAGTTGGTAAGGCCAGGGCCCTGTTTTCCTGATGTAAGAGGTCGACAGTGTATTGGAGAAGGTTAGGGCCATCAGCAGTTTCTATTGGCCAGATCATTTTGCTGAGGTTTGCAATGGACTCAAGTAAGTTCACTGCATTGAAGTTCCAGTTGGTGGTGGTGAGAGCAACTAGTGCTGCTAATATTTCATGCTGTAAGATAAGGAACCAGATGTGGATCATCTGTTCCTGGGTTTCGGTTGCTACGGCGATTCGACCATAGGTAATGGTTGCCTGGATCTGGTCTTGGATATCTTTATAGGTCGGTTCATTTGGTCCTGTGATTGTAGTAAAGGGGGTCCTATTGTAGAACCCAGAAGGGTCAGTGGCATATCCAAGTCATCGATCTTCTTCTGTAATTTCTGTATGGCAGTTGCGAGGGGTGCTAGGGTCCTCAGGAGGGGGAGCAGCTGCTCGTGCGGCAGTGCTTTGTTGACTAGGCATGACAGTATCTGAGTCGTTACTGACTCAGATGAGCGGATGAGCAATTGCAGCTCCATTCGAACACTCATTAACTGGTAGTATTGTGTCAGCATTTCTATCTGAGGTATAGTCAGGGGGGGCACAACACTGTGGTGTTTGTATGATGGTGGGGGCTTCTGCATTCATGGCATCGATGTGGTTGCCGAGTTTGTTGATATAAAAGTTGTTTGGGTCCTGTTCAGACGTCGTGGAGGGGGAGGTGGAACGTCGAACGGGTAGTGCATCAGGAAAACAGGGCCCTGGCCTTACTAACTTATGAACTTATACAAGTAAAATAAGGTAAAAAATAAGGCACCCCCCCTCACTTTTCCCTCACTTTTTGGAACTTATTTTGACTTTTCACCTTAATTAAGCCAGTAAGTACAACAAGTCCAGAGCAATGTTTTCCTGATGTGGGGAGTCATCTGGGGTAGGGGTAGTGAAGGCAAAGTCGGTAATGGTGTGGAGGATTTCTCATTGGGTAGACATGTAGGAAAGAAGTGGGGATGAGAGCTCTCTAAGTGAGTTTCTTTCTTCTTTTATATTCTTGTAGTAGCTCTTCTGCATTAGTGATGTTGCATTCAGGTTCCCAGGTATTATTAGAACTGTCAAAGTTCTTCCATTTGATCAGATAATGATGGTGGTGTCCACAGGTTGATCGGTGAGCTATAATTGCTTCAATTTCATATTCTTCTGCGCCGTTGATAAGATCAGGTGGTGGTTGGGTATTATTAGGTCCGTGAATGTCCGTTTTGTTATACAGGGTTAGTACAGTGGCATGAAACATGGGGTGTATCTTCCATTGAGTTGGTAATTTTAGACGATACATTAGTGGTCCCAGGACTTTGCTAATGGGGAAGGGTCCTTCTCTCCTTGGGGCTAACTTTCGTGATTCATATGGCATGTGTAGATTACGTGAATCTAACCAGACTTTCTGTCCTTTCTTGAAGGGTTTAAAGTGGCAGGTAATTTGTTGAGTCATTTTAAGGCGTGCTAGTTTGTGAGCAGCAAGGGCTTCTTCTCTAGCTTTATTTAGCGATGTGAGGCGGTCTTCTGCTGCTGGGGCAGAGACTTTCTTGAATGCTTCAGGAATAGATACAGGGTTCGTTCCGTACATTAGGTGAAATGGGGTTTGTTTCAGCTCTTGGTGTTCCTTTGTGTTATGCACGAATTCTGCTATAGGTAGGAGTTTATTCCAGGAGTGGGGTTCGTAAGCGCAGAATATGTGGAGGTATATTTCAAGTTCTTGGTTGAGGCGTTCCATTTGTCCGTCTGTTTGTGGATGAAAGGCGGTGCTCATCTTGTGTTTGATTCATAATGATTCTGTTATTTCTTTGAAGACTTTTGTGGTGAATTGCAGTCCTCTGTCAGAGATCATTATGTCAGGTAATCCGTGGCGTCGGAATACATTATTAATAAACAGATCAGCTGTTTCTAGTGCGGTGATTGTTTTGTGACAAGGGCTAAGAATTACTCCCTTTGTAAGTCCTTGGTTGACCATGACAAAGATAGAATCAAAGCTGTCCGAAAGGGGAAGGTTGGTGATAAAATCCATAGTTAGTTGTTGAAAGGGGCATGTGGCGTGACTTATAATAGGCATAAGGGGAGCAGCAGTGGGGTGGGTGTTTGGCTTCATTTGCTGGCAGATAGCACAGCTGTCAATGAATTTCTTAGTTAACACTGTTAAACCAGGCCACCAGTAGGAATTCTTTAGCAAAGCAATGGTCTTCATGAGACTGGGATGTCCGGTAAGAAGGGATTCGTGAGCGTCACAAATAATGTCTAAACGGAGGTGGTTGGTAGGGGGAACATAAGTTTTCCCTTTGTAGAATAGTGCACCATCGGTGATAGACCAGTCAGAAATAGCCATGTGGAGTGGTGGTGGCATACCATCAGTTAAACATAGTTTGATGGTGGTGACAAGGTCATCTGTGAGGGAGGCGGTGATAATGCAATCACGGAGATCGGTGTTGATAACTGGTATAAAGACATCATCTGTAAAGATGGTGACGTCATCAGTGTTGTCAGCGGAGTTAGTGTGGTCCGGTCAGTGGGATAAGGCGTCTGCTTGAATAAGCTTTGTGCCAGGTATATGTGTGAGGGTATAATGAAATCGTGAGAGTTCGTTCCACCAGCGTGCTTGCCTGGCGGTTAGTCGTTGAGGTGATCAGTAATATGTGAGATTTTTATGATCACATCGTATGTCTATGGGGTGAGGTGCACCAAGTAAGAGATAGCACCATTCTGAAAGAGCGTGGATAATTCCAAAGAATTCTCTGTCATAGATTTGCCAATTTTGTTCAGTCAGGGTTAAGGAGTGTGATAAGAATCCACAGGGGCGTAAGATGTCGTTACTGTCTTTTTGTGAAAGCACAGCCCCAGTAGCCCATTTGCTTGCATCAGTTTCAAGCACAAAAGGTTTAGTCGTGTCAGGCATTAATAGAATGGGTGCTGTTGTAAATTTTTCTTTTAATAGATCAAATGCCGCTTGGCACTCTGTTGTCCAATCCCATATTTTGTTTTTCTTTGTTAGGTCTTGTAGCGGACATGCTACATGTGCAAATCCTGATATGAATTTTCTGTAGAAATTTCCAAATCCTAAAAAGGAGCATATTTGTTTAACCGTGGTTGGGGGAGGCCAATCCCTAATACCAGCAAGTTTTATTGGATCCATCTTGATCATGTTGTGTGATATAATCATTCCAAGAAATTCAATTTCTGTTTGAGCGAATGTGCATTTCTCCATCTTGAGAAATAAGTCATTGTTTTTTAGTTTTTCTAAAACGCGTTTGGTCCTTTTCTCGAGTTCTTCTTGAGTTGTCGCATGGATTAATATATCATCCATGTATATTACGATCCAGCCTTCATTAATCATTTCTCTGAAATAGTCATCCATCATGGCTTGGAATGTAGTGGGTGAGTTGTGTAATCTGAAGAACATCACTGTTGGTTCATATAATCCTCTGTTTGTGACAAATGCGGCTTTCCATTTGTTGCCTTCCTTAATATGGACATTGTTATATCCCCATTGTAGATCAAGTTTCGTAAAGAACTTCGATCCTTTAAGTTTTGACATGAGATCAGATATGAGGGGTAGTGGGTATGAGTTTGGTTTAGTCCATTCGTTAAGGTAGCAGTAGTCTTGGCAGGGTCACAGTACTCCCTTTTCTTTCTTTTCTACATAGAAGAAGGGGGCAGCTTGAGGTGATTTTGATGGTCGGATATATCCTTTCACTAATTGTTCCTTTATCCATATATTGAGTGAGTTTTGCTCGAGCGGAGATAGATTGTAGATTTTTCCTCGTTTTGGTACAAAACCGTCTTTGAGGTCTATGGCATGGTCCCAAGGTCTAGATTCAGGGAATTGTTCACTTGCTTCTTTTTCAAATACGTTGCTCCATTGCTCGTATTCTGGGGGTAGCATCTTGTTCCCATCCTTCGGTTTGGGTTCCTCCTGTCCTGGAGTCTTACTTTGGTCATCAGTCTTTTGACTAGTATATTTGTGTGCCATCTGTTGAGTGGGAGAAAACCTAAACAGGTTTAATTCAAATGCGTCCTCACTATACTGCACATCTTCCCACAGGGAAGTGTTATTCCAAAGTAGTCGATCCGTGGGCTTGGGCTTCTTGTGTGATGTCAAGAACCGTACCACGAGATCCTCGTCCCATTCAGGTTGCAGCTCCTTTTCTAGACCCAAAAGGCAGCTCCTCAGCGCAACACGAATCTTGTCTTGTTTGGAATCTGGGAATTCCACTGTCTTCACTTTCCAGTCTATTTTCGGGTTGTACTGCTCTAACCAAGGCAGTCCGAATATCAAGTCCTGGTTGCCAAGATTGGTAATGTAAAACCAATCATTCATTTCTTTTCCTTGTATGTTCATCGGTACCAGGCACTTGTCCTTAATTTCCCTGTTCGTGTTTTCAGATCCGTCCATGTTTCGTACTTTGAGTGGTTTCTTTAGGGGTACTCGTTTAAAATGAGAGGCTAGATTTTCACTAATGAACCGTCCTTCAGCGCCTGAGTCAATTAGTGCTTGGTTGTCGATGGATTGATCAGATAGGGTGATCGTGATTGGCAATGAAATCGTTTTATTTGATAGAGAATTTACAATGATTTCATGTACGACTATCATATCTGAGTTGTTATCAGGGGTAGTAACCATCAGGGTACATCCTGGTTCTAAAAATCCTCTTCCATGTCCATGAGTACTCGGATCCATTCTTCTTGGGGTAATTTCTGTAATAGGGCATGAATCATCATGTAACTCTCCCTTTCTTCTGGTTGTGAGTCT
>QFEO01000306.1:0-25688 GCA_003316615.1 Amanita pseudoporphyria
AAACTCGAGCCGCTAGTCCCACTCCCACTCCCACTCCCACTTCCCTCAGCACCCCCAATATCCGCCTCACTTCCTCCACTTCCACTACTCGACCCAGGGGAGACAGAACGCGAAAAGTGAATACTGGGGAACGAAGACTTGGAATGCGAACCAGAGATGTCGTCCAGATCGTCCAGGTCGATACTGAACCCTCCATTCATGGGTAACCCAAACCCATTCCTCTTCACTTTCACACCTCCCCCGTAGGCATAATTCCCACCCACACCAAGACTACTCTCTGGAACAGAAGTCAACCCATCCTGTTCCTCATCATCATCCTCAGCACTTGAATCATCCGATGCAACAGCCGACGCCATCTCCGATGTCTCTACCCACGTCGTATAGTACCTCACAATAAACCTATGAGAAAGCCTCGAAAGCGCATTGACTTCCCGGAAGATCTTGGTGTCTTTCTGTATTGTCCGTAGTCTGATCTTTTTAACGGCATAAATACGGCCATCGATCCTATTTCGAGCTTTGACGACAGAACCAAAAGCACCTTTTCCCTGTATACCGCCACAAGGTGAGATGAGGGGAGTGGAGATTGAAAACGACTGGACGTTACCAGTAACTCGAGCTCTTCCCAGTCTTCTTTCCACCTACTTGCTTGTCTCGGACGGGCCTGCATCCGAAAGTTATCCGTGTCTGGCGAAGTGCCATGCGCGGAAGGTGGCCGTGCACGTGGAGTTTTAACCGGCTCTATCATACCAATGCAACGCAACGTCATTCCCCATCCCGGACAAAAAAAAGGAAACGACACCCACCGACAATCGCAATCGGCGCACTCTTCCGCACGTGCCTCGAAACCTCGGCTAAACCAGCTAATAGCGTCAAACATGTCATATGGTTTCGTTTCGGGGGCTGAACCATGTTCAGCGCAGTTTGCGCGAGCGAAGATGGTACGGAAGCTATTCAGGATTAGATTAGTATACGAGAAATAAAAAGGAAACGTACGAGAAGCTAAAGCAGAATGAACGTCCGGGAACCGTTCGGTAACGTCCAACCCTAGCAGCATTTGTAGCAGGACAATACCCACAGCGTGGATATCTCGATTGCGTGTATATACCAGCGAAGATTCGTTCTGAACATCTCTTGAAAGCCTTTACAACCCAATCATCTATAACTCAAGCCTGCTCACCAGGTGGAATAGACACTCACCATGCCTCTGGTATATGGTTCTCGCCGCCATCGTTTACCGGCTTAGTCGGTCCGAAACCATTAGACCGATGCAAATCCAACAACTGCGTATGAAAGCCGACTTTGCCAAGCTTGATCTGCTTAGACTGGGTCGGATGATCTCTCGACGCCAGTCCAATACACCGGGTTGTGATTCCTCGATGTACGAAGCCGCTAGCGTGAACCACATTCAAAGCTGAAAGAATCTGGCCTAGATAGTCCTATATCACATATTCATAAGCTTGAGTTTATCCCAAGACTTAGAGAAAAAAAGACACACCGTTGCTCGATCCTCCTTCAACGACTCACAATCCTCCAGCATGTCATGCAACATCAACGCAGGCGTCTGTTCTGAAAGCACGACCAACTGCGGTGGACCGCTTGAATGCGGCAAATTCAATTTGACAGCGAATACGCTGAGGAGGTTCGGGTGTCGGAGGCTGGTCAGACGTTGGATCTCAACTTCGACTTGCTTGATTTTCTTTCGACCTGGGAACGCATAAGATCAGTCACGGTTCAGGAAGTATGGACATGCTAGATGTACCTTGGTTTGTTGTGTAATAGTGTGTGTCGAATGTAACGATCAAGAGTTCAAGCGGAAGTGTCGTTTGAAGGTCATCACAAACAGGTTCAGCTAGATAGACTCTTCCCAAGCCCACTATTCCCCACGCAAACAAAATTAGCCATCCACACTATAAACCGCATCAAAGAAAACAGCAAACCAATTTTTGGGTGAAACAACTTGACGGTATCGAACCTCAATCCATTGACTTCAATCTCGCTATTAAACGTCTCTGTCAGAGTATCCCCCGCAACAGGAACAGCCGTCGAATCTGAATTAGCGCGGTGACGAGCTTTGAACTCTTCTCGAGCTAAGAGCTGGCGCATGGCGTCTTCTTTAATTTGGGATTGTAACTCTTCAGCTTCCTTCGCTGCTCGTTCTTGCTCGCGTTGGAGCTCCTCAGCCTCGCGTTGTTTTCGAGCCTTAATGCGACAGGATGTGTGGATCAGGCAATGGCTGTATATTGAGAATGTCCGTCACTCACCCTTTCCTCATCCAACGCACGCTGATTCATTTGCAACGCCAACGAACCAACTACTTCCACTGGAGGTTTCACATTACTACTCAACCAATCTTGAATGAAACCGACAATCTACATTCATTTTCATCAGTACTCCACAAAACAAAACAGTTAACAGTGAACAAAAGAACCAACCTGGAACACCATCTCCGCACCTTTACATTTCTGCACCTCGACATTAACGGCATTTGACAGTTTGGATACTTGTTCATTCGTGACACCCTGAATGGGTTTTTCAATCGAGAACACGGGGTAGGCGAGCGCGGGGTATGTTTTGGGGAACCTGAGTTGAGTTTTTAAAAAAAAGTGTTATCAGCGTAAGCATCCGCAGCACGCCGTTCACGAGGCAGATGTGAAAACGGACTTTACACGGAGATGTAGGTTAACTTTATTGGCATGGGCAACGTCTGGATGAGTCACCCTAATAATGAATTCAGGCAACCTTGCGGCACTCTACACGAAGATGATTGTCAAAAAAAAAAGAAGTGTGAATTGAGAAGAATGTGAAGAAAGCACGCACTTTCCATACTTTGGGGGGAGGAGGCTCGATAAAATCTTCAGCATAGATAGATCTAAGTGCAGTCATCTCCAATTGCTGCAGTTCCTCAGCGGACTCCATGGACTAGACTTATTTATATACAACGGGGATTTGGGGGAATGCGTTCTTGAACGATTTGATGGCAGAATCGTGTTGGGTGACGATGGTGATAATGGTGATTATGATGATGATGGGCCACGAGGCCTCGAGGCAGTGGGTGGGTGCCAGCGAGGCTCAGCACGCCCTCCGAATGGCGAGGACGAAGTCAAGCAGGCTCGTTACAGATGGTAGTAGATACCGGTGGCAAGTTGAGGAGAGGGATTGCTCGAGGAGGGGAGGGTCGTCCTAAGGACACCTCGGCAACTCAAACGACCATCGCTCGTTCCGTTCAGCTGCGCAGGCAGAGAAGAAGCGCAGACCAAAGCAACGTACGATTGTCTCCACAAACGTGTGATTGCCCCTAACCCAAGATTAAGGTCAGGGTTCGGTCCGAGATAACAAAAAGCTTTTTACAAATCTGATCAACGACAAAGCAGTTTCTTTTACGTCATCACTAGCCTACCACCAGCCCCGTTTCTCAAAGTCAGCCAACGTGTCGCTCGTCGTCTGTTCCATGCTCTTGTACGACAATCCCAGGATCCGCCTTCCCTTAGACCCATCAAACTGGATCCAATATGGCTCTTTCTTCCCTGCACCCGGCTCGCCAACCAATAGCGGTTTAGCAGACCCAGGTACATGTGAGGGCGCCACGAGTTTGTTAGCTACGTCACCTATTAAAAAAGGTCGCTCTCAGATCAGAAAACACGGCCCGACCCTTGAATAGAGTATACACTCACGCCAATCTTGCCACCGGAACGGACCTTGAATAAATTACCGTTGTCAGCTCTCTCTCGATCTACTTTAAAACGACGCCACTCACCTGCAGTAATAGAAATCCTCTCATTCCTCGCTTCGGGAACCACTAATACTCTAGCCAATGCCGTGGCAACATCTCGAACGTCAACCCATCCATGTCCCGGCTCAGCATGACCTACCCCAACTGTCTTTTCTTCTCCAGGAAAACCAATGATGGAATCGTAGAAGTAATACATCGACTCGTTCAAGTTCTTTGGGGATTGCGTAGGCACAAGTGTGGGCTAGAAAAGTCAGAAGGCAGAAAAAATGACGTTGGAGATCTTGGCACGTACCCCGAAGACCTGGGCAATCATTAATCAATAAGCATAGCATACACCATCATACGAAGATAACGTACATATGTAGGAAGAAGGGTCACAAGATCCCAGCTCACTTCTTTTTCATGCTCTTTATAAAACGACCACGCGCCTGCCACAGAGGTGATCAGACCCAGTCTCACATTCAAATCCAAAAAATAAAAAAACTCACTCTTTTCTGCCAACGCTTTCGAAGCACTGTACTTGTCTGTACCAGGCGCATCACGCCCCAACCGTTCGACGCTGGTTATCGCTCCTTCATTCCAATCCTCTTCAGTGAATATCGTCGGCTTGTCTTTTTCTCCAGTAAAATTGCCTAAGCTAGCACCGGAACTGAGGATAGTAATTCGCTTGATGGTGGATCTTTAGTGACAGCAACAGAATATAAGAGGAACGAAGAAAATGGCAGGAATAAAACGACAAAACCCACACTTTCAGTGCACTTTTGAGTATTCCACGGGTGCCTTTCAAAGCAGGATCGATTAACTCTATCATCGCGCGCGCGCGCAGCGTGAGTAGAGTGAGGTGAGTAGTAGTAGAATCGTGCCACTTCTTACCATTCGGTTCACCAACATTAAGAACAACAGGTGACGCCAAATGCTCAATAGCATCCACACCAACAACAGCCTCGTCAAATGCGCCTTCCTACAATACAACACAACATTAGATAGTAAATCCTTGAGACCAACTGCCAAAGCTTCGCCACAACTTACCTCTGTAATATCTGGCACAATCACCATCTCAAACTTATCACCATACGACTCAAACATATCCAAAAACCAGCTATACTTCTTCCTCACAGACGCCCGGACGGCATAACCCTGCTCAAGCAAAGTACGTATAACCCAGACGCCTACGAAACCGTTTCCGCCCGTAACGAGGACTTTCGAACCGGGCTGGACGACGGGCATATGGGATGTCTTGCAGTTAGAGTTAGAAGTAGCAGTAGTAGTACGTCAGATGGGTCGCTACTCATGAAACATTTAATATGGCCGTTTTTAAATGGAATGACGCAGGCTTGCCGAACGCTGACATGTCGATGTTTGCCGACCGGTACGGTACATCCATTCGTACCGTTATTCTCAGCATCATGACGACCACGATATCACGATAGCATAATAATACATTCCTTTCGTAATTTATACGCTTTGCGAGTTTACTCACCAGCCCCGGTTCTCGAAATCTACAAGCATGTCCCTCGACACCTCCTCCATCGATTTATACTTCATCCCAAGGATCCTGCTTGCCTTGGAAGTATCAAAATCAGTCATATACGGGACTTTCTTTCCAGCACCCGGGTTGCCAACACGAAGCACTCTCTTACTCTTCAAGGAAGGCAAAATCGGATTAGCCACATCGACTGCGAATCAAGACCATGTTAGCTCTTCTTTTCCATTTTCACGCCAGCACTTACGCCAATCTTGCCAATGGAACGCCCCTAAAAATTTATTTAAGCAAATATATAGAAGGGGGTACATACTAAACTGGCTTACCACCACTGACGACAATTCGCTCATTGCCCGCTTGTGCAACAGAAAGCACTTTTGTCAGCGCAGTAACAAGATCCCGAACGTCGATCCAGCTACCGCCACCACTGGCCAGTTGTTCATCCGTCACGTCACTGTTAGCGACCACGCTATTGTACCACACCCCCGTCGAGGTATTGAGTTCTTTCGGAGATTCGACAGGATGGAGGAAGGGCTGATACGTAGTTATGTCAAGTCACATGTATGGCGAGATGTCTTTTACTTACCCCAAAGACCTGACAAAAAGGAAAATGTTTTCGTTACTATCTGCGACAGTAAATCACGCATAGACATACATAAGGAGGATTAATCACAGAAAGATCCCAATTCACTTCCTTTTCATGTTCGCGGTACAGTGACCAAGCAGCTGGATATCAAGTTTATTCAGTTCACAAAGTTGTTCAAGACGGACGATGATGCCTTTTCTTTACCCTTCTCAGCGAGCGTCTTTGAAGCTTGATACTTCCATCTTGCTTCAGCGTTCCGACCAAGTTGATCGCACAACTCGACGGATAGGTCGTTCCAATCCTTCTCGTCGAATACCCGTGGTTCTTTAACTTCGTGGTAAACAGCCACGGCCGACGAGAGGACAACGATTCGTTTGACATTAGGTCTGGTGAGTAGGGTCAGTGGAAGACTCAGGTAACGCCGATTAAGAAACTGGAATACTCACGCGTTCTTCAACGCGCTCTTGAGAATCCCAATAGTTCCATTCACAGCAGGTTCGATCACCTCTTAACAACCAGTAGCGTTGAGTATTGTTGTAAAAGGAAGGAACTATCATCTACCTTTAGGATCATCTGCATTGAAGTGGAAGGGAGACGCGGTGTGCTCGATGGCATCTACACCCTTTACGGCTTCGTCAAATGCTCCTTCCTAGTAAGATAATAAAACATGATCAGCGATATCCCCATACGATACGCATTAGCCACTGTACTTTCATGATATCCCCAACGACAACAAGTTCGAGCTTATCGCCGTATGATTTGAATAAATCTAGGAGATAAGCGCCCTTTTCTTTAGAGCGCACAGTACCACGGACGCTGTATCCCTGTTCGAGAAGCGCGCGGACCAGCCAGACGGCAATAAAACCATTGGCACCAGAGACCAGGATCTTTGAACCGGGAGCGACGACAGGCATGATGATAAAGCAACAAATCCGGAAGGGGAGGCTCCTACTATATATATATCATCCATCGGCACGAAGCCGCCAGTGGCAGTTATGGATGACATCAATGACATGTGCAACATTACTACACTTGACTGCCTTATGACAAAGCTCGTAATTTTTGCGTGAGGAAAATTGGTACAAATGCTACAGCCAATAAAGGTTTGATTTCATGCCTTCCTAACCTCAGTGTCGTCCCAGTCCTTCATGATGAGGTCAGATCTGTAAAAAGTCGGCGCTACTTCTGTACTGAAAGGGAGTAAGGAATGATTGAACAGACTGCAGATGAGAGTAGAATTTATACCTCTCCTGTAGCGCAAGAAGAGCTTGATCAGCGGTCGCATCCGCAGAATCAAGATCACCATCCTGGCGCTGAACCTCAGCCTTCCTAAAATCTGCCAACGCACAGTCAGCCGACTGATGCGCCCGATCCCATCCATCTAAACTATGTCTCTTCGAACCTTGCTCCTTCCCCCTTTTATCCGATTGAACATAATCCGCCTTTAAGCCTGCGATATATGCGCTTAGCATTATGTCGAATATCGTCTCGCATGCGCAACGAAGCTGGAGAATGAAAGGAAGAGAATTCGTCATGCACGAATAATCAGGTACTTTCAGGCCACGCCGGAGATGGACCGGATCTCCAGAAAAGCAACCGCGGATGAAAGACGGATTCGGGTTTCTTTCAAACTTGAAGAACTCGTAAGTTAAGCCATCCGTAAAAATGCAGTGGATAGGTAGAGAATAACCCTGGGTGGAGTTCTTGAGGTCACAGCCTGTACACCAGGTCAGGAGCAGAAAATACAAGCCAGAGACACACGAGGCTTACGGTCGCATTCAACTATAACCTGAGCAATAACCTTCAGACGTTCATCATCATTTCCCACCTTGAGCCTCGTCTCAATACAGAGAACCGCGATAGCGCCAAAAGTTTTGAAGAAGTACTCGATACAACCCTGTGTACCAATGCGACCATCAATCATAGTCTCTGGTTTGTTCCTCAGCACGAAGTTGAACTGCTTAACCAGGTGGTTGAAAATCTGACGGTTGCAGTGAACTTTCGAGAACACGAGAGATTTAGATTATTCGCACCGGAGAAAAGAACCTCGATCTCCCCTCTTCCGTTTTATGCTCAGGAGGGGAGCCGTACTGCATTAACATGATATCCATGTCAACTACAATCGACCTGAAAAGATGTGTGGGGATCCGAGAACGGTGAATCTCAAAGGTCCCAATGTCCCACAGCTCCTTGTCCGGAACAAGTCCTACGCGACGAGCAGCCTGAGCATATGTGACTTTGGAAGGGCTAACTCCCATGCCATGTTCTATGTTAATTTCTTAGCGCAACCAGACCACAAGATAGAATAATGACAGACCTGGGCCTGAATCATTATCTATCAACATGGCACGATCGAGATTGAACCATCTTATGAGCTGGCGCACAGTGGCTAAGGCGGCCTCTGACGAGTCAGGAACGTCTGATGAATCGGTCCGTTGTCTCTTCGATGTCATGGTACAAGGAGTGGGGGCAGGAAGCGAGTGGCTGGGTGTTCATAATAAACATATGAAAGACAGTGGTGTTACGTGACGTAACGCGGTAGTCTGCTGCTGGCGTCATTGCTGGAAAAACACGATTGGCGATGTTTCCGCGATGATGTCATAGCATTGCATTATTGTACGCCTATCCTGCAAGAATGTTCAGTTTGACAAAGCGTCAAAGGTTGAATCTTTCTAGAAAGCCATAGATTATATCAAGTACAGATGCATTTATCTAAGTACGAGCAACAATAGCCCGCCTCCTACTCTGCGGCTTACTCCGCTTCCGTTTCTTACCTTGGGAAAACTCATTCGCTCTTTTATGCTCACGCCCAAGGTTATCCTCTTTCTTAACCTGGTAGATCCGGACGATCCAGTTTTCAGACGTATGCCTCCTCTACGGTAACAGGAAATTATGGTAAGACACAAAAAATTCAATCGTAATATAAACGTATCCAACGTTGGACCCGGTTTTGGCATGTTTTGTTGGCGAACTCTATCTGTGGCTTGTCCTCCCTCAAAGAGTTCGGCAAATCTTTCATTCCGAGCCTTAGAAACAATACATTCCAAAAGGATCGTATCAGACGTACCTGTAGAACGACATTTTGTACATCAAGCTGTTCTTCATGGTGGAGGTAGCACGCTCATCGACCCGATACTCGCCTTGTTGAGTGAAGTAATTGGCTTCTTGAACTTCATCAGGCCATACACCTTGAGCAATACGGATCATCCACAGGAACTTGTTAATGTCGTCACCAGAGTATCCAGTAAGGCCTCCAAAGATGACGAGGACATAGTCCACATCGTGCTTCCTCAAGATAGGATATGCAACATCTTTACTGCCCAACATGGCCTTACCAACAGTGGCAATATGGGCTAACCGGCTCCTTCAGCAAACCAAGTCTCGAAAAAATAAATAAATGACCTCGCAGAAATCATTGATGATATGTTGGCTACTATCTGGAGTGGTTGACACTAGAATGACAGATGGCAACAAGTAGGCAATTGAAGTGACCCAGGCACAATGAGTAACAGAAAAATATCAGCATGCTGATTGTGATCATAAGCATTGAGCCCTATATTGTGACCACATTCCATATATGTATGTCACAGAAAAGAAAAGTTTGTTCCAACTGTCAAATGAAATGAGACTTGGCCATCTTCCTGGTTCTTTGGTGGGGATTTCAGTAGGGATTATTTCCCACATTTTAAGATACTGGAATGTTCCAGGGAAATAAATAATCCATTGATTTATTATAAATTAATTGAGCTTTGTGGGAATATCAGTACATTTTAAGGCACAGTGGTTGATAAGTTCCTGGTTGATAAATAATATTTTGTGAAAATATAAGACCTCAGACCTGCCATGTGGAGCAATGGCCCACACCTACAAGTTTCATAATGTTCTAGCAGAAATTCTATTTGGCAGTGACATTCAATTATGTGAGGTGTGGCCTTAACTATTCCATGAAGTCCAAATGGTACAAAGTGACCAAACTTATACAATATTTCAACCATACATCATTACTTGGATAAAATCTGTTTCAGGGCATTTCTAATCATCCTGAATACCTCCTGTCATTCCTAAGACAATAAGTTGATAATATCTTCTGACCAGATAAAAAATTGAAAAAAAGAAGAACAAACCAATCATCTTTCTCCACTTGTCTGTTGTGCAGGCAACTCTGCAGTGTATTTGTGTGGTTCCTTCATGTCTCCCCTTTTCAGTCTCAAGTACTTCCAACTGCAGTTTCTCTGCTTCATTCCACCTTCCTTGATTTTGATGTATCAATGCCAAATTATCCATGGTTATGAGAGTGTCTGGATGGGTTGAGCCAAGTTTCTCCTTTTGGTGCTCAAGTACTTCCAACTGCAGTTTCTCTGCTTTACTCCATTTTCCTTGATTTTGATATGTCAATGCCAAATTATCCACAGTTATAAGAGTGCTTGGGTGGGTTGAGCCAAGTTTCTCCTTTTGGTGCTCAAGTACTTCCAACTGCAGTTTCTCTGCTTCATTCCACCTTCCCTGATTTTGATATGTCTTTGCCAAATTATCCATGGTTATGAGAGTGCCTGGATGGGTTGAGCCAAGTTTCTCCTCTTTGTGCTCAAGTACTTCCAACTGCAATTTCTCTGCTTCACTCAACCTTCCTTGGTTTTGATATGTCTTTGCCAAGTTATCCATGGCTATGAGAGTGCCTGGATGGGTTGAGCCAAGTTTCTCCTTTTTGTGCTCAAGTACTTCCAACTGCAATTTCTCTGCTTCATTCCACCTTCCTTGATTTTGATATGTAAATGCCAAATTATTCATGGTTATGAGAGTCCCTGGATGAATCAAGCCTAGTTTCTCCTTTTCATGCTCAAGTACTTCCAACTGCAGTTTCTCTGCTTCATTCCATCTTCCTTGATTTTGGTATGTCAATGCCAAATTATTCATGGTTATGAGAGTGTCTGGATGGGTCAAGCCAAGTTTCTCCTTTTGGTGCTCAAGTACTTCCAACTTCAGTTTCTCTGATTCATTCCATCTTCCCTGATTTTGATATGTCAATGCCAAATTATTCATGGTTATGAGAGTGTCTGGGTGGGTTGAGGCAAGGTTCTCCTTTCGGCACTCAAGTACTTCCAACTGCAGTTTCTCTGCTTCATTCCACCTTCCTTGATTTTGGTATGTCAATGCCAAATTATGCATGGCTATAAGAGTGTCTGGATGGGTTGAGCCAAGTTTCTCCTTTTGGTGCTTAAGTGCCTCCAACTGCAATTTCTCTGCTTCATTCCACCTTCCTTGGTACTGATGTATTGTTGCTAAATTATGCACACTTCTCAGGATCAAGGAATGATCATTGCCTAGTATGTTTCTTCTTTTCTCTACTATTTTCTGCTGTAATTTAAATACATTATTCCATTCTCCAGCTTTGAAGAACAATTCTGTGATTCTCTCACATTCATCATCATAGTATTCATCTTCTGAAACATGTGATTGACATGCTTCAATGTGTTGAACAAGATTTACTAGATATGAATAGTTATCAACATTATGATCCAAGTCTATAGAACATGACAAAAGGGCTCTTGCTTGGGTACAGAATGTTTCCCTTCCTTCAGTTATTAACCTTTTTCTGCTCCAGTCATGCACCAAAGGATGGACTGAATATAATTGTTGTCTCTTTTTTATCAAAGAAAATGACAGTAATAATTGCACCCCTGCATGAAACAGGAATCTATCCCATTTCCCTTCTTCATTCAAGTGCAGTGCTTTGGAGTCAAGGACAGTAGCAATTACAGGTAAACCTCTCTTTTCCTCTTCAGCTATATCTCTTTCCCCATAGCATTTAGCAGCATTCTTAAATATTTCCTCAGATATATTTTCATAATGCAAAAATCCAAATATACCATGAAGGAAGATTGCACTTTGTGCCTCTGTTGCCTGTTTGCTGTTGTTACTTGTTGCTCTCCTCTCAATCTCCTTCATGGAGACTTCCCATGTCCTGAATGTAGAGTATTGATAATTTGATGCACCTCTGAAGTTAGGATCTGACATCAATTGCATTTGATGGTCAGTGTATAACTCCATGTAATCATCTGGTCCACATTGACACTCTTGCATATATGCTCCAGCTTGATCAATAGCTAGAGGAATACAACCCAACACAACTGTGATTTTTCTGGCAGCCTCTCTGGAGGAGGGCAAAAGATTACCAGATTTCATGAGAAAAGAAATAGCTTCATCTTCATTCATCTGATCAACTTCAATTGAATTTTCAAATGAAGTCAACCTCCCCATGTTTGGATTCCTGCTAGTGATCAAAATATTCCCCTTGTTTCCTGGTGGAATAAACTTTTCAACAATAATATGACTTCCATCAGCATTATCAAAAACAATGAGCCAGTTTGATTTAAAGTTAGAAATCCAATGAAGAGCAGATTCAGCTGAGGGTGAATCCAAACCCCTTGCCTTTGCAATTTGTTTGAGGCTGAGAGTAATAGAATTTTCTGAAGAGGAGTCTGTCAGAAGGCGCAAATCACCCCCAGGCTCACACAGAGTCTCTGGCTGCTAACCCTACACAAGGGAAAAGCGAAGATGATGATAGAGCAGAGACGACCACGAAAGTGGGGTTCGCCTTCTAACTACTACACTTATATACTACTGGTACAGAGTAAAGTAAATGCATACAAACGAAGGCATGTGTAAGTCGTATGGTGCATAGCCTTGCATAGCCGTAGATAAAGAAATATGCATAGGGGTAAACAGCGACAGACCTCATCCTAAGTCACGCGTCACTAGTCGTGACCAACTGCCATAATGGGGATTTGAGTATATCTCATCGTTAAGTCCATAGAAAAAGTTTGGTTTCGTAACATCACCCTCTCTCCAAGGTTCTTGTCCTCGAGAACGCTTTGAACGGGTGTTGGGCGTTTGACTTCCCTTGTAAATGGTTCCATCGGGGTTCTGTTTCAGTACAAATTTGATCGGTGGTGAATATTCTTTGTATACGCCCTGTCGTCCCTTTTCTAGCAACGGGGTTCCCTTCCAATTTTGCCATTTCCGTTCGAGGTTTTCGAGGTATTCCGGCTCAAACTTCCCGTCCTCCCAACCGTATAGTCGTTTGGGGACCTTAGGTTCCGTATGATTTTCGTACCTCCGGAAGTCCTCGGCCGATATCTGAAGTCGTCTGGGTGCAGCCGGTCGTCATCGATGGAATTCTTTTACCAGCGTTTCCGCATTCTTTAAATTTGCCGCTGGTTCCCACGTCGCATCCTCGACTGGATATCCTTTCCATTCCACCAAATATTCTAGGTGTCCTCGACCCTTACTGCTAACTCTGCTGTTGAGTATTGATTGGACTTTGTATTCGCCGGTAGTTTCCTGCTCTCGGGATACCTCTTCGGATCGTGCGGCTTCTTTTTCTTTCTGCCGGGGAAACTGGGGTTCGTAATATGGCTTTAAGAGTTGTTCATTGAATACATTATATACTTTCCACGACATTGGTATTTTGAGGCGGTACGACCCAGCGTTGACCTTTTCTACAACTTTGAATGGTCCGGCGAATTTATCGTCGAACTTTTTTATCTTGGCAGTGGACGGTAGATTTTCCGTGCTAAGGTAGACTTTATCCCCTGGTTTATATTCTCGGGCAGGCTTCGTATGTTTATCATACTGCTTTTTCATGGATGCAACAGCTTTGTCTAGAGCAACAGCCGCTTTTGCACGAGTATCTTCCATTTCTTCCAAGAATTGAGTTACGAAAGGGGAGCGTGTTCGTCCTTGCGTTGGTAGTCCCTTTCTTGGGTGAAATCCGTAGTTCATCCAGAACGGAGAGTATCCGGTTGCCGAATGCTGTCTATCGTTATAGCAAAATTGAGCTATCGGCAGCCATTCTGCCCAGTCAACCTTTTTATGATCTACAAACATTGTGAGGAAGGTTTTGACTTCTTGATTTACTCGTTCTGTTTGTCCATCAGTTTGCGGATGATATGCGGTGGACGGATTTCCTTTAATCCCTAGCATCTTGTAGAATTCTACCATGAAGTTCGATACGAATTGAGGTCCTCGATCGCTGATGATTTTCTTGGGAATTCCGTGACTCCGGAAAATGTGATCTCTGAATAACGCCGCAACCCCCTGCGATGTTAACGCTCCGTGTGTTGGTAGGAAGTATGCCATTTTGGTTAGTCGATCAACGACTACGAATATCATATCATGTCCTTTCGAATCCAGTAGCGGCCCTATTAAGTCCATTGATATCACCTCCCATGGTTCTTCAGGGATCTCATTTGGATTTAACGGAGCGGCTTTAGGCTGTCTATCTGGCTTGGCCGTTTGGCAAGTTCGACATCCTTTGATATACATATCGAGATCTCCCTTTAGTCTGGGCCACCAGAATCCTCTTGTTATTAGCTCCAATGTTTTTGCTACGCCCGGATGTCCCCATGAATGATGTATTGCCATTATTTCTTCTCTGAGTCGAATTACTTTGGGTACGTATATCCTTTCTTTGAATAAAACCGTTGTTCCGTCTGTCCTCCATCTGTCGGTTTTGTTTCTGATCGCTTCTAGCACCTGGAGATCCCACATTCCCTTATCTGTTTCTTTGATGTCGCTAATGATTTCCTCTATTGCTCGCTCGTCGTCCATGAGTCTACTATCGACTTGTCGCATAAACAGGTCATCTTTGAGTAGAATGACATTTTCATTGTCGTTCTCCCCCCCTTTATGGTCCGATCGTCTCGAGAGGAGGTCGGCTTTACTGTTAGACTTTCCTGATCGATGTTTGATGACAAAGTCATATTCCTGGAGATCTAATATCCATCGAGCCTGTCGTCTATTTAGGTTCTGCGGTTTTCGGAAATAGGTGAGGTTCTGGTGATCCGTTAGTACCTCTACCGTATATTTTGATCCTTTTAGGTATTGTGCCCATTCATAAAACGCATGCATTACGGCTAGCATTTCTTTGTCGTAGATCTCGTAGTTTCATTCCGCGTCATTCAGACTTCTGGAGATGAATGCAACCGGTTGCCATACGCCTTGATCGTTCTCTTGGGATAAGATTGCGCCTATTGCGTAGTCTGACGCATCGGTTTCTACTCTGTATGGTTTGTCGTAGTCCGGAATAAGTAGAACTGCTTCTTTTCGAATTTGTTCCTTTAGGCGGTCAAACGCCAATTCCTGCGCTACTCCCCAATTCCAGTCTATCTTGCCCGTTAACATGGTTAGGGCTTTTGCCAACTTCGCGAATCCTTCTACAAATCGTCGGTAGAAATTGACGAACCCTAAAAACTGTTGTAATTCTCGTTTTGTCCTGGGTGTGGGCCATTCTAGTATTGCTTTGACTTTTGCTGGGTCCATGCGAATCGAATTATGACTGATGATAAGCCCGAGGAATTCTATGTGATCTTGGTCGAAAAAGCACTTGTCCGGTTTTAGGGATAACTGGTTCTGTCCTAATTTTTCCAGTACTCGTCCTACTTGTTGACGATGTTCTTCTTCCGTTTTAGAGAATACCAATATGTCGTCCATATAAATGACTACCCATCCTTGTGCTATTTCTTCGCGGAACAAGTCATTCATCATGGTTTGAAAAGTAGCCGGCGAATTGGTTAATCCGAAAAACATGACGAGTGGTTCGAATAATCCTCTGTTCGTTCTGAAGGCCGCTTTCCACTCGTCTCCTTCTTTTATCCGGATATTGTTATACCCCCACCGAACGTCCATTTTTGAAAAGTACTTGGCGCCACTTAGTTTATCTACTAGTTCTCCGATAATCGGTAACGGATATTTGTTCTTAATCGTCATGTCGTTGAGTTTCCTGTAATCCTGTACTGGGCGTAATCTACCATCTTTTTTCTTGACAAAGAAGAATGGTGATGCCATTGGTGATTTGCTCAGTCTGATACGTCCTGATTCCAGATTTTCTTTTAAGAACTCTTCTAGCGCCTCCTGCTCTAGTTGATTCAATGGATAGATTTTACAATCTAATGGTTTCGATCCTGGTAATAGCTCGATCGCATGATCCCATGGTCTTCTTGGCGGCATTTCGTCGAATGATGTTTTTTCAAACACCTTTTTAAACTTTAGATAATGTTTGGGTACCGCTTCCTCCATCAACCGATCTTTGTGATTTTCGATTGCAATATCCATTGCCGTTTTTGCAAATGCTCGGTTGTATTCTTTTTCTGTCATACAGGTTGCAAATTCTTCCGGTCTGAAATGTACTGCTAAGATCCGATCTCCGAGTTCCATTGATTCTGTCTCTTCCAGTGAATCCTCCGGTTCTCCGAAAATACTTCTGTTCCAGCATTCGGTTGGGCATCGGTTAAACTCCACTTCTCCCTTGTCCCAGTCTATGCTTGGGTTGTGTCGGTTTAGCCATTCGTGTCCTAGGAATAAGTCCGATTTTCCAAGACTTGATACCGCAAATTCTAAGATTTCTTCGTGCCCTCCTATCGTTACTTTTACTTGGCACATGTCTTTGAGGTAACCGTCTCAATTGAGAGATCCGTCTGCATTGAATACTGGTACCGGGTGTGGTAGTCTTCAAGTTGGAATTTGGTATTGTTCTACAAACTCTCGATTGATGCATGACTGCGTGCATCCGGAATCGATCAATCCCACTGCTGCTACTTGCTTGTAGTTGTCCAACCGGGTGAGTGTTAGGTCGATTTTCACATCTTTTCGTTGCAACATTCGTTTGATCTGTGGTTGCTTCTGCATTTTCTCCAAGAACCATAATACGTCCTTTTCCGATGCCTTATTCAAGTCCAAGATCATCTCCGGTGTTACTTCTTGTTTCCGGGATTCATGTACCCATGCCTTTAGGTCTCTTATTGCTATTTCGGGGATTTGTTCCCAAATTCTCCGTACCATCCATGGGTTGCTCCACAGTTTGAACGCTTTCTTAGTTGCGCTTATTGGTGCATTCCTCAAATAGTGAATATGTTCGCTTAACTCATTGTTTATTAACGAGTTTACGTTTACATCACTATCTGTATTTTGTACAATGTTCTCGACCAGTGAATCGGAATGTGATTCATTCACTGGTCTAATCCAAAACCCAAGTCCTTAGCAACTTCTTGTTTGTCCTCTTCTTTCATATCCTTTATGAACGCCCTTATTTCCGTCAGTCCTAACTCTCGTATACGCGAATTTCCCTTGTCGCGTTTCGGTTGCTTGCAATCTTTGGCAAAGTGTCTGGGTTTTCCGCAGTTGTAGCACTTGAACGTACTTTTCTTCTTGTCGACGTCCATAGCGTTAGGGTCCGGACTGGTACATCCTCCAAGGTTAGCTGGTGGAGCGGCTGTGGACATTTCCTTTCCTCCTTTCCATTTTCCCCATCAACCCTTATCGTTCTTTTCTTCCTTAAAGGTGCTTTTAAGCTTGCCTTTATCTCCGTACTGCTCGTGGGCATCCATGTAGGTGCGTGATAGCTTAACAGCGCGCTTAGTCCATTCTTCCAAATTGTCGTCGTCGGGAGCTCCTGATTTAACGATCTCGAATCCTAATCCAGGCATAAGTCCAGCACGGAACTGTGCTACTAGGGCCGTGTCGTTGTATCCGGTTTCTTCTGCAAGGGCTTTGAAGGCGACAACATATCGCTCAGCGTTAATATTATCTTGTTTAAGCCTTGCTAGTCGTTGTTGGGCATCTCGTTGCGTTTCAGTAGTGACGAAGAAGCCTTTGGCCTGCTTTCGGAAGTCTTCCCAGCTTGTAAACAGGTAGAACACGCTTTCTCAACCGAACTCCATGTTGTTTCTTTGCGCTAATGTCGTGTTTTCGTTGGTGTTCTTAGTCGTATCGTTGACCCATTTGTCCCATTGTTCCTCTGCTTCGAGTAGTTCCTTCATTCGACTAGTCACCCATGCGCTGGCGAAATCCTCTTCGCCTCCCTTGATTCTTCTGAGCGCCATGTGAAACTTCCTACACGTTGTCTTTGCGTCCGCTGCAGTGAACTCGATTTCTCGGAAGTAGGAGTCCCATTCCCTAAACCAGGCCGCAATTTTCCTTGGATCCCCGTTATAGTCTTTAGGCAGATTTTCCTTAATTTGCGGTCCAGACTTTGTGGTAGCTGACGCAGTGGTGGACTCGACTGTGACGTTCACCGGTTGCCGGACCGCTCTGATGATCTCCTGTAGGATATCTGCTGCTGCTTGTGCGGTTTCCGTTCTGGCACTATCTATCTGCATGTTGGTCTGTTGCGCAATTCTCCTAGCTTCCTGCATCTGGGCTCGTCTAGCTGGCGTCTCAATGTCCGATGGTGCTGGTGGTAATTCTACGTGAGTGGGTGCTCCTTGCGTGAACCAATGATTGTATCCCCAAAATACCGACAGGATCGACGCCGCTACTGTGGTTGGTAGGACGTATTCGGATCCTATTCGTTCCTGTTGCCATAGGGGGATCGTATTTTCCAAGTTGGCTCGCCGTTCGACCTCATCCCAGTCGTATACTCCGTAGATGTTTGGTACTATATGGACGACGTTGAGGGCTGCATCTGTTGTAGTGATGTCGAAACGGACGTTCTTCCTCCTGAGCCGTCTACAGTTTGCCAACTGCCTCCATCCAGGTAGTTTTTGCCAAATGAACGGGGCGTGAAACTTGTTGTCGATCAACCAAAGGTAACAGTACCCTTCCGCCATCCAGATCGGTGCCATCGAGTCATTAACTCTTCCTCTCCATCGGATGGCGAACTCGGATTCTGGGTTATGCACTGGTGGAAGTGTTGGTTCTCCTTCTAGCTGCCAAAACCATCCATCGATACATTGTAATTCCGCCCGCATGTCTTTGTGTCGGTTAGCCAACTCAATCGCCTGTTGAATTAGGAATTGCAGCTGGTCTTCGTTGTCTAGCATCCACCCCTGTTGAATCGCATAGATGACCTTTTCTGCTTTTCTAACTTCTTGCATGCAGTCGTCGACGATTCCTTCGATCGAGTCTAGGCTGGTTTGGAAGTTACTGGCCAACACAGTGAGTCGTCGTCGCCGTCTGGCTTCCGCTTCTGTATCCGGGTTGGGGATGTCCGCTCCGATGCACTTAAAGTCTTGATTAAGTGTTTCGTGTAGTGCTTCGATACCGATCATATTCCAATTATATTCCCCGTCGACATCCGGAATGATATGGACGTGTCCTTCTCGTTCGTGAATGCTGAAGCGTACATCCTCTCGTGCCATCCATCGGAGCTTGTACAACTCATTCCAGGAAATATTCTTCTTCCAGTACCGCTTGTCGTAGTAGTCGGCATTGATTAGCCATAGATAGCATAAACCGGGCTCTTCCCATATCGGAGTTTCTGATTCCGTGCTGCGGGTATCCGTGTTGGCGACTTGTTGCGACCATTCCTTTATCGATTGCTGGGTATGGTACGACTTAGGTGATATCTGGTCTAGGAATACTTTTTTATTTCCTAGTTTGATTGCCGACCATCCGTTGCAGATCATGTACTGGAATCTCCTCATCGCGTACGGGTTCCTTGCCTGTTCTCGGACGATCTGATGTACCTGTTGTCGTTCTGGGATTACTTGACTCAGCTGTCATTCGAAACAGTTCCACTCTTCCAGCGTGATTTCTGGCTCTGGGTCTTCTCCATGATAGACCGACCCATTGCCATTGAGTGCATGCATCAAACGATTTCTTTCTTCGTTTGATAGTACCTTGCCGTAGTGGCGAAGGCAATCCTCGCCTCCCAGATCCCACAACATGCACTGATTGGACACGTTGTCCAGCAGCGCCCTCCTGACCTCCGATTCTGAACCAAAAAGTCCAAGCATCTGCTCAAGGACTTGCAACTCCGCGGATTTGTGAATAATCCGCCTCCTTTCCTTTCTAGTGATTACTTGGGGCACATAGCATGCCCTGCGCGTGATGCGCCCTCCCCAAACTTGTCGTTTGCACATTTCTGCGCAATGGTCGCATGCGAGGTGTTCCACCTCGACTACCTCTTCCTCATCCTCGTCGAAATCCTCTGTGAAAAGGATGGTTGTGGTGAGGGCCTTGTTGCCCTCGGCGTCGGACTTGCAATGTCCAACCTCGCAATGTTCCACGAACCTTTCTTCGATGGTTCGTTCTTCACCCATGTACTCGTAGGTGACAGCGGGTTGGCGTCTGGTCGCTGGGACCCGGGATATGACTGTTGAGGCCATTTCGGCCTCGTTGGCAGCACAGCGCTTGGCGATCCATTGGTCCCAAGCCTCGTCGATCTCTTTGAGCTCAGCAAGCTCAGCCAAATGCTTCTCTAGGCGACGCTTCGCCTTTAGTTCTTTCTGGTACTTAAACCAGGCTTTCACATGGGCGCTCTTCTGAACGGTGTGAGCGCGGTGGGAGGTGGTCAGCCTCTCCGATTCCTCATTATATGCCCTGACGTTGGGCGCGATTTCAGATGTGAACAGGGCTACGGCCTGTCCAAGGGTCATAGAGATGTGTGGTACCAGGTAATTGAACCTGAACCAAGTTGACTCAACCAGAGGAGTCGTCTTAGACATGATGGTGGTAACGGTGGTGATAGTTGGTCCTTCGACTTGTATATGTACGTGCATGTATTGATGCTGTACGCTTCACTGCAGGAGACTCCCAAATTGGGTTAGCTCGACTGCACAGGTTTATGAGGGAATTAAGCTAATGGGTCCTCTTCTTCTACTAGACGCTTCCTAGTTAGGAAGGATGTCGACTCTTCACTCGCCAGGTGACACACGTTTCCCACGTGGTACACCAGATCCAGTCAGGGTCAGAATACGGTACGTCGCCGTCGCACCCCTGCACTAGTCTTCGATTTAGAGTCTTGAAGAGGTTCTGACGTCCTACAAGCGGACGTTTTCTTCTACGTGATAGTGTGCCCGGGTTTTCAGCCTACGGCGACAACAAATGTCAAGCCAACGGCACACCACTCCTTGATACACACTATGGAGCTCGCCGGCTCGAAAGGTAGAGTTGGGGCTGCCTAGCGGTTGCGAGTTATGTGTGAGAGCGAGAGTAATACTTTCGTGGTTATGTCAGAAGGCGCAAATCACCCCCAGGCTCACACAGAGTCTCTGGCTGCTAACCCTACACAAGGGAAAAGCGAAGATGATGATAGAGCAGAGACGACCACGAAAGTGGGGTTCGCCTTCTAACTACTACACTTATATACTACTGGTACAGAGTAAAGTAAATGCATACAAACGAAGGCATGTGTAAGTCGTATGGTGCATAGCCTTGCATAGCCATAGATAAAGAAATATGCATAGGGGTAAACAGTGACAGACCTCATCCTAAGTCACGCGTCACTAGTCGTGACCAACTGCCATAATGGGGATTTGAGTATATCTCATCGTTAAGTCCATAGAAAAAGTTCAGTTTCGTAACAGAGTCAATCCATAGAATATCAGAAAACCTAAATTTGTATATTTGAGTTCCAAATACTCAGTCAAAGGAGGTTGTATATTTACCATTCTGCAGTCTCTTCAATGAATTTAAGGATAATTTGAGTCTTTCCAATACCTCCCAAGCCATGGAGCAAAAAGGATTTCCTGGTTGGCAAAGCATTGTCAAGACAAAAATAGTCTTTCAATATCTGCAGGTACAGATCACGACCTGTGAACAAAGAGCTAGAATGTTTTAAGGGAGGGAGAGGAGGCATCTGATCTTCATTGGTATTGGAGAGATTATTGGGGGCCTGTGGTAAGATGTTAGCAAGTTCCAGGAATATCTTCACTTTATTTTAATTTTACACTATGAATGTCTGTGAATGTGCTTCCAGAAATGGAAACATGGTGAGCACCATGGAAGAAACCAGATGCTGCAGTCATAGTGGTTGGAGGTTGTTGACAAAGCCAAGTGAAGATAGTGGTTAACAAAGAAGCATAGTAACACATATCACACTAATGTGACACTATATGTACAACTGTCAGCAAACAACAGTAGTCCAGAAGATGTGATCGACTAAAAAAGTATTACAAATAGGCATACAGTATAGTAGTCGCCACACGGACATCCGCAACGATTATTTATCAAGGCTGCCTATGATCCATCACTGTCATTAATGTATGCACACGAGAAATGTACATGTCATTTCATCAGACGTAGCGTGAAAGAATGCATAGATGTTCTGTCTGATCCTATCTTTTGAAAGATTTGTGAGACACATAGTATTTGTCGACAACGATGACCACTCATAACCGAATCACAGTCCGTCGTCATCGGCGGTTCCTGTTGGATAGCCATGAATCGTTTCTGGCTGTCAAAAACAGTGGTACGGCCATTGAGCGTGGTATCTGTGGCTTTAGCGGTCAGAATTGGTATTGTGAATGCGGAATAGGATAGGCACCAGGACGTATGGTTATTATCGCTGATGAAAGCTGGCAGGAACAACAGTGGACATCACACTTGCATCGACAGTGGTGAGCGCTTGAGCGGTCAGTTGACAGACGCACTAATGCTGTGCGATTGCGATGTGGGTAAAAAAGAATTCGAACTCCGACAGAAATACCTAAGGTTAGCGCCCTTGGTTTGCGTAGCGTTGCGCTGCCGCGCAATAATGGGAAGAGTATTGCGTTCTGCTAGTTAAGTCCAACGGAGCTGAGCGCAGGGCTGTGCACCGTACCATAAACCGACAGTTACGGTACCCTTACTGTCAGGACCATCAAAAGACGGCCGTGCGTACGCACACACAATCAATGAAGGCAATGAGCTCGCCTTGCAAGTTATTTTTTTTACTAACATATACTGGCACTTACCTTTGGACAACATCTCAGATGTCGTACAATTGTTACAATGATTATTATACGCCTATCCCGCAAGAACGTTCAGTTTGACAAAGCGTCAAAGGGACTGAATCTTTCTAGAAAGCCATAGATTATATCAAGTACAGATGCATTTATCTAAGTACGAGCAACAATAGCCCGCCTCCTACTCTGCGGCTTACTCCGCTTCCGCTTCTTACCCTGGGCAAACTCATTCGCTCTTTTATGCTCACGTCCAAGGTTATCCTCTTTCTTAACCTGGTAGATCCGGACGATCCAGTTTTCCGAGGTGTATGCCTCCTCTACAGCAACAGGAAAGTATGGTAAGACACAAAATTCAATCGCAACAATATAATAATAATAAAAACGTACCAAGGGTATCCAACGTTGGACCCGGTTTTGGCATGTTTTGGTTGCGAACTCTATCCGTGGCTTGTCCTCCCCCAAAGAGTTCGGCAAATCTTTCATTCCGAGCCTTAGCAACGACACGCTCTGAAAGGATCGTATCAGACGTACCTGTAAAACGACATTTTGTACATCAGGCTGTTCTTCATGGTGGGGGTAGCACGCTCATCGACCCGATACTCGCCTTGTTGCGTGAAGTAATTGGCTTCTTGAACTTCATCAGGCCATACGCCTTGCGCAATACGGATCATCCACAGGAACTTGTTAATATCGTCACCAGAGTATCCGATAAGACCTCCAAAGATGACGAGGACATAGTCCACGTCGTGCTTTCTCAAGATAGGATATGCAACGTCTTCGCCACTCGACATGGCCTTACCAACAGTGGCAATATGGGCTAACCCTCCTTCAGCAAACCTAATCTCGAAAAAATAAATAAATAAACGACACGTACTATTGTTCCACGTATTGTTATCAACCAATGTTGCACGATCGGCCATACCAGCAATTTGGTAACCATAATCCCACCAGCTCATAACAACGGCGTCTTCCGGCGTGTTTTGGCGTAGCCAATAATACGCCTCGCGGAAATCATCGATGATATGTTGGCTACCGTCTGGAGCGGTTGACGCTAGAACGACGGATGGCGATGAATAGGCAATTGAAGTGACCCAGGTACAATGAGTAACAAAAAACACCAGCATGCCGATTGTATTGAGAATGATCATAAGACGGGGATCGAGCCCAAAAATACCACGAGACTTCGTAGAAGGTTTCTTAGTGGCCGATACTATGTTGGCAGTTGTCGACTCAGCAGGTGCTGCCGCTTTCTTGGCCTTCTTTGCGGATGAAGGAGATACAGTCGTAGCGGGCTCAGGTTCTTTCTTCGGCTCTTCAGTAGTCTCGGGTTCGGATGGTTCGATATAAGTGTCAAGGAGCGTAGACAGGGCCACAGCAGCCGAGACACAAACAACAGGAGTCAATGTGAGCATGAGGCGGACCATAACTCCCGCAAAATAGCTTGCCACGAGCGCATAAATAATGACAAAGACATGCTCATCGCGTAGCTGGCGGAAGCAAAGAGCGACACCTGCAGGGAATAGGAATATGAGGAATTGAAGGTCCATAAAGAAAGACGGCCAGGCGGTCGGTTGATGCTCCGAAACAGACGCAATAATGGGGATGTATCTACAGACATATCAGTACGAGAAGTTTGAACAGAAGGATTGTGCGAACTTCTTAGCATAACCGGTATCCCAAAGGGAATAGAATCGGCCTGTCCATGGTGCAATCCATCCCTTGTAGGTAAGGAGTACGATAGCAAGCGCGCCGAGAACACCCATTGCAACAACAGAGTAGACGAGGAGCGTTTCAAATTGCTTTGATGAGACATGTGAGCGTACAAGTTGAACGAAAGCGACGATTTGCAAAAGACCAAAGACACCTTGGCACATGTTAGTATACAAAAAACCATAAACAACGGTTAAGAATTACCAAGGGCGGCCATGTGTTCACTAGTGCTGACAGGCTGGAATCCGACGAATGGAACTTGCATACTGGCAAGGGTACCAATAGCATACCATGACGAATACGCGACATACAAGCGACTTGAAAAACGGCCCATTAAAATAAGCACAAGGGCGTGTAATGGAATCATGTTGGTAATGAAGGCATAACCACCTATCGAGAGTTTGAGTTACGTTAAAGAGCGGATTTACCATTCAGACATACCCCAAGCAGCCACCATGTAAAAGTAAAACACCGCAGCTATAGTCCCGAACAATGCACTTCCCTGTTTCAAAGCTTTAATCCAGCAAAAGAAGGTAAACATGAGCAAGAATATGGCGATTGCTTCGTTATCGTAGGACCCTGCGACGGATCGCGAGATGTACCCTGGGACAATACCAATCAAGGCAGCAGCGAGAAGTCCCGCACTTTCGTCTTTCAGTTCTTTTGTAAACCTGTCTAACTCGTAAGGTGTGGTATAAGAACGGAATATATAGGCGCTTACATGTAGGTTGCCCAAGCAGTGAATGCACTAAATCCTGGAGCTAAAAGAACGCAAATGTTTCTTATATCGACGGGAAGGTTCAAAGCGTGAAGGATATTATAGATGACGCCGCTCGTAGCCATTAAGCCGGGGTACAATGTTCCGCCAACGACACGACCTAGGGGATACCATGCTGTAGGATCAAACCAGTTCCAAAATTCCTGATCAGAACTTTCAGTGTCAAAAAACGATCACAAACGGCCACTCGAACGCACGTAGAATCCTTGGCTTGTCAGAATCCTCGTCGCACGACTATTGAAACGAGTTCCCTTTATTATATGCACGTACGCCCCAAACTTCACTCACAAATTAAACCAAGGATCGCTGTTGCCAACCAACCTGAATACAAGCACGTATGTAAAGCGCAAAAAGACAACTCACAATTCATGGATGATACTTTCAAAGTTGATGACCGCGAACAAACGCGAGGATATAGCAGCGGCCGATATCAGGATGAGTGCGACAATGCGCAGGAGCGAGGCGGTGTTGGAGACCGTCTCTGGCGAGAGGCCTGAGGGGAGTGGGTACGCCGTCCGCATGCTCAGACGAAAGAGCTCGACGTGTCACAAATCTCAAACGCGTCGAACCGAACAGCGTGGGAGACTCGTCGGCAAGTTCCGTGAACATGTTCCTCACCCGCGTTGCTTTGCGCACCAGTCAAGCGCGGTTGGGTCTGGTGAAATCCGTTTCTGTGCTGACATGGCCAGTATTAGCCTTGAGATCTAAAGCGTATTCACCCCAAGTTGTGCCAGCAT